>OX940804.1:36458666-36746600 GCA_954870605.1 Acer campestre | reverse complement strand
GTTATAAGAAAAAGCTTATATCCCCAAAATTGACAGATCGGCTTTGTCAATGTGCCATATGGCAGAGGTTTGATGTCGGGCGGGCTGATTGGAGATAAACATGTTGTCATGACCACAAAAAGATCATATCAGGATTTGGGTTTGAAGTTTCTCTTCTAGCTGTTCTTATGGTGGAAAACTTGAAATGTAGGTTTTAACGGGACAATTTGCTCTCCTCCATGATCCCTTATTGCACCACAGAACGTGATAGACATGGACACACACACACAAACCCTCAAAATTAAACACAGACTAACAAGAAATGGAAATTAAAAGAATGTATATGCCAAGATTGTCTGTACTGCAGCAGTTATGTGCTATGCATTCGAATCCTTTTGGTTACGAATGTCTGCTCAAGTGTTTTTGTGTCAAATGGGCACATGCTTTCTATATTCGAAATTTCTCACTTACCTCTCTGCCCACATTGGTTCTCCTATATTTGCATGTAAAATTCCTTAAAATATTATTTACGTAGGCATTGATTTTACCTGTTACATCTGCATCTTGTTGAGAGTTTGATGCTTCAGGATTTTGTGGCTCCTCATTCAGTGCTGTAAGCTGCAATGAAGACAATGATTATCATTAGCATAAATGTGTAATCCATCCATCGATGAGAATTGGCATGTCGCATGTCCAACATTTGTGATAATTTTATTGAAGGTTGAACTATTTTTTTTGTGGGAATGGTGGATGTTTGTGTCTATTAACAATTCATAGTTGTTACAAATAGTAGAGATTTTATATTTACACTAGGATCATTTTAGGTATTAGGGTCATCATATTTTCTGCAGTTTGAAAATGCAAACCTTGCCCCTCTACAGCCTAATAGGTCAATTCTTTTCCTTATTAAGTACAGTTGTTTGCTACATCCTTGGTTTCATTGGTTGGTGACAAGGATATATACCTGTATATTCATGTCGCTGAGCAACTCTGTCAAAAACGGCAATTCTTCTAGCATATCATTTTTTAAGCTCTTCAAGTACTGAGGATAGAAGAGTCAACATAAACAAATACTTCTGCATTTAAGGGTGTGCAACTCTTTGAAAATCTTAATGTAACCAGATATATGAAAAATCCATACCCCAATATAGTTGGAAATAATCTTCTTTCCATCATCGTGATCTGCTTGCAGCACTTGCTTTAAATGATTATGACTAATCCGGACGACCTGAGAGAGCCTCCTGGTTCTCACTGTAAAAGGTTGTGGGATATTGAACATTACACCAATCTCTCCTGCCATGTCTGCAGATCCTAGTTTTGACAAAATCTGGAAAACTTGTATGATGTTAGTTTAAACATTATATGCATGTTATTGTGATGTCACTGTTTTAAAATTTGGTTGGGTAAGAATTCTCTTACTTCATCATCCTATTTTTCCTTTTGATAATTTTGCATCTTTCTGCTCTTCCATGCATGGATAGTGCTTTGTGGTATTTTAAAATTAATTTTATGATTCTGGTTTTATTGTTTTGCAGTAAAAGATTTTGATAACTGAGATGGAAGTTCTTTAAAAGAATAGTCTTGCTTCCTACACTTCATTTACTGAAACTTTCTGTTGATTTACTGTCACAGGATGTCGCCAATAGGGTACAAAGACAGAAGGTGCTCAGTTTTGTAGGGAGTTCGTCTGTTTAGAGCATTCATACAGTAGAATCAATCAACAGTCAGGTTTTATCTTTTTCAGAATTTGGTACTATAGTTTTCAGTCACAGCATCAAGTGGAGAGTGACTTTAAAACAGACGTTGTGTAGATGCAGGTATTACACTTTTAGTTCAGAGTAGTGATTACTGACCGCTATCATTTTGGTCTCACTGATGTATCTGTTTGAGAGAATCTCGCTCTACTTGATGACAGTTACTAACATTGCTCTATAAATACAAAATCAAATTACAATATCATCTTCTTTTTGTTAGATTTATATGTGCATGTGGACTTCCTGTTATCTTAGACAAAATTCTCTTTCATCTTATGTTAGAATACTAGGAAATTGTTGTATCAGATAATTAGTTCCTAAAGAATTTTTTTTTATTGGAGGACGAGATTATTTTCACCTGCTTGGATATATAATAGTAGTTTAGTAGTTCTTTTACCATTTTACCATATTCATATATAAACATTTCTTCCTATCACATGTTATCATGAATAGAGATACATGCATTTTGGAATAGGATGTACAATGTAATAAAACTAGGATCTAATCTTAATTGATAAGTGCCGAAACATACCTGCTCTGATCCATTCTTGAATACCAGCACATCCTGCATTTTCAAATGCAGTTCAGATTCTGCATCCACGCATTAAATAGGATAAAGCGTGAGGAAGAGAGAGATACCATACCACTGCTCCAGATACTAATATGTAGAAATCTGTTGGTATCTCGTTTTCTAAAATGATTTCAACTTTAGGTGGAAAATACTCTGCCTTCATCTCCGAAACCTGTAGGACGAAATGCCATTAGAGACTGTTATAGCAACTGTTAAATTCAAGTAGATGTTGTTGCATCACGATTTTCATTTTCTTATTATCAAATCACATCAAATCTTTAATTAGAGCGAAGAGAATTGTTTTACCAATTGTGCAATAAGGTCATCGGAGACTCCTTGGAAGAGATAAGCATTTTTGACTGTCTCACGGAAAAGATGCTGGGAAATGCTGGATCTTATTGCCTTGGGCAGGTCTTCTAACACTTCATCTTGTTGTAACTCAGCTGTCTTGAACTTGAGTTGCATGTGCGCCAACATTTGCTCTTTCAAGCCTTCCGGGAGTCTGTTCTTGCTCGCGTATCGCAGTATCTTATTGATGGCATCCCTCTTCAAAGCCATCAGAAAACAAGGTAAGTGAAATTTTTATTGTACAGAACAATAGGAACACGGAAGAAGGAAAAATTACCATGAAAAATGTCCGGACAGCGCTATGGACAATGAGATTTGTCATGTTTCCGATGATATAAGCAGTGAGACTGATATTGAATAACATGTAAATCATGTTAAAAAGTTTCTCTCCAGTGTTAACAGCATGTAAGTCACCATAGCCGACTGTGGTGAGGGTGACAATTGACCAATAAATGGAATAGGTGTAGCCGAGCCAGATGCTTCTGTGCTTAAAATCATGAACCTGAGATCCAATCCATGTATTTTCCGAATTATGATGATGTATCGCTAACCAGTAGTAGAAGCATCCCGCTGAGTGCACTGCAAATAGTGTAACCTGTGACGGAAATTATAACGTCAAGGAGCAGGAGCAGAATTGTTCGAAAAACCCCTTAAGAGGGTTTTTGATCAAATTCGAAAAACAATCTCGAGGCTTCAAAATTATAAAGAACCCCATTTGGCCTAACAACATAGGCTGACAAGAGGGTTTTTATCTAATTTCGAAACCATGAGATTGTTTCCGACATTTGATTTAACTTTACAGGTTTTTGGAGGAATAGTTCAAAGCAAGTAGAGTACTTACACAGATCAATTTGCTTAATCTTGTCATGAAGTAGCTAAAGCGTATGTCTTTCTCTAGCCTGTGTTAAAATAAAAAAAAAAGTGATCATATTAGGACTCCAAAAATTGTTGTTGGATTACTATTTACTGCTATTAATTTGATCATGCCATGCCATTGACATAAACAATCAGAGGGATGTGTAGAGACTATAGAGATTGATTGACCTTTTAAAGAGTTCACTAACACGTCTCAGTCGCCAAAGGCGAAGCAAGTTGAGGAAGCCGAAGACATCTCCAGTTTGCATTTTTCCAGTTAAGATTCTGTATATGAATTGAAATGGCAGAGTTGAGGCCACATCCATGGTGAACCATATCCTTGTCATGTAACGCATAGCGATCTTGTCATGATCGGTAACAAGGAGGTACGTTGATTTGTCCAAGTATGCAACAAAGAAAGTTAGGACAATATCAGCAGCAAAGAATGCATCAACAACCAAATCAACGACCATGAGTGAGCCTGATGCTGCTTTCCTGAAAGCCAACTCAAATGGAGATGCCCATGCTGAGTACACCACCAGCACCACTAGAAATGTCTGCCACCACCTTCATTTCACATTTCACAAAAAAAAAAAAAAAATTAATTATTATTAAAAAAAAATCTTAATCTATACAATCACAATGTCTTAATTTCTCTAATTAGAACGATTCTGAGACGCTCTATTTATCTGTATCTTAATTTACAAAGCTAAACAAATCTGTTACGTTAGCTTTATAACAATTCTATAGTGTTTAACTTTGTAACCTTACAAAAAGGATTGTCCAGATGACCGACTTAACTAGAGAATTATTATACAATAACATAAATCTTCTTTAATTCTTTTTATTTTTGAAGTCATAATTATAAAATAACAAAAATAAGAAAGGAATTTCCTCAACCCTTTAAATTTATCCAAAATTTTATGAAGGGGTGTCATAAATCTCTTTAAATTTGGAAAAATTATCATAAACCTTTTTAAAGAATTTCTCTTTGATTTGTAAAGGAAGTATTTATCTATTTTTTTTCAAACCAGACAAGTCAAAAATATCTTCCTTTTTGCATGAAAATATGAAATAATAAATATATAGAAGGAGAGACAGGAAGTTAAATACCGGTATCTATAGTCATAAGGAGCAATGACATATTTCTTGCGCTGCAAGTGATTCTCATCAACAACGGTTCCAAACGCCGGCAAGAGACTACTGGAAACGGAGGCAAAGTTCTTGGGATCACCGCTCGAATGTCTCCGGAACAGCAACGGTGACGGCGACCTTGTTTCCGACCAAGACATTTTCAGAGATCTTGATCAAGATGAGCTTCTATTTCTTTATGTTCACACAGTAAAAATGACATATATTGATTGTTAATATGCTCTTGAGATGAGAAGATAATATAAAAATTTGATCTCTCATCAGTTGACGAAAAAAAAAATATAAAACTCTGCAAGTGATGTGAATTGAATATGCCGTATGTACATAGAGGCTAGCACGTCCCAATATGGTAATAACAATCTGATTCTTGGATTATTATTATTATGATTATTATTATTTTCTATTTGTGATTGTAAATTGTAATCGTGATTAAGCGATTTTTCTAGTGCTATCATGACTGTAGATGCATTAATGGTAATATATATATATATATATATAGTCTTTCTATTAGTTAATTCGTCCTAACATTAAATATATCAGGACGAATAATATGGACCGTAAATTACTGAGAAGTTTTGATAAGTGCATACGTGTAAATCTAGTGGTTCACATTCTTCGTCATGATATATTTATTGTCATGACAAACTGACAATAGAAAATCAGTACATATATATATGGTGAGAGATCGAGGGACACAATTTTTAACACAATATTTGACACGATTTTTCAGCTATTAGATTTATGAGATTTGAATTGCTTAGATTTAATAAATTTTCCTTTTCCTATATATTTAATTAATTAATTTTCTTTTCTCTCGACTCTTTCATCTCTGTTATATTCACTTTCCTAATTAAGTCTAATTAATATATTTTTTAAAACTTAAATCTAGCCGATCAATATTAATTCTTCCTCTCTCTAACGTTTTTTTTTCCCTCTTTCTATGTTATGATTTTATCTTCTCTCTCATTATATATGATTTTATTTTCTAACATTGCTACACCAATGCTGCAAAAATGCCAAAATAAATAAATAAAAGAAAAAATAAATAAAGAATAAATGAATAAATAAACCAACTCTGCAGCACAATATTATTATTGAATAAATAAATGAAAGAAATATATAAAGAAGGGCAAATTACACTAAACTCCTTGAGGTTTGGACAAGTTACACTTAGATGGAAAACTTTTGTTATTCTACACTAACACCCCTAAAACTTAAATTTGAATTTTAAAATGCCTAAAATGCCCCTAGTTATATTATTTTATACTTTTTTTTTTTACCTTTTAACCAAAAATTTTATAAACTTTAATAAAATAAAAAAAAATTAAATAAAAGATATGATTCATTAAATAAATAAATAGTTTTAAAAAATTAAATAAATAAATATTTTAAAAATTAAATAAATAAATAGTTTAAAATAAATAAATAAATAAATATTTTTAAGAAATCAAATAAATAAATATTTTAAATAAATAAATAAATGAAAAAAATTGAAAACATTAATTTTTTTTTTTAAGGATATTCATTAATAGGGACAAGAAAAACTCTAAATATCCAACATTTTACGGTAAGGATGATAGTGAGAGAAGGTTCAATATTCCTAACACTAAATGAAGTGGTTGAAGAAGACAAGAAGACTCTCAGTGTTGGGAACCTTGAAACTTCTCTCACCATTATCCTTACCGTAAAAGTTTGTATATTTAGAGCTTTTTTTGTCCATATTAATGAATATCCTTAAAAAAAAAAAAAAAAAATTTAATTTTTTTCATTATTTTGTTTTTTTAAACCCTTTACTTATTTAATTATTTTTTTAAACTATTTATTTATTTAATTTTTTTAAACTATTTATTTATTTAATTTTTTAAAACTATTTATTTATTTAATGAATCATATCTTTTATTTATTTTATTTTTATTTTATTAAAGTTTATAAAATTTTTGGTTAAAAGATAAAAAAAAAAAAAAGTATAAAATAATATAACTAGGGGCATTTTAGGCATTTTAAAATTCAAATTTAATTTTTGGGGGGTGTTAGTGTAGAATAACAAAACTTTTCCATCTAAATGTAACTTGTCCAAACCTCAAGGGGTTCAGTGCAATTTGCCCTATAAAGAATTTACGAATGTACATACAATTCATATTACACAATTATGGGTCTATTGGGCCAAATTAATGGGTTGTAATTATTACACAATTTTCATATTTTAATCCTTTTGGACATTCGACCAAATTAAATTATAAGTCTGAACAAATTTAAAATACTAGTTTAAAATAATATTTAGCAAAAAACCAAAGAAAAAAATATATGTTGTGATACACTTTCATAGTTTCATAGTTTCATAGACCACTGAACATTAAACTAAAGTTTTTTTGTTATATAAGTTGGATCTCAGTTCGAGACAACGAACTGAAAAAAAAAACCGATCCAATCAGTTTTTTAAAAAAGAAACCAAATTGAACCGGTCAACATAAGAAAACTGGAAAAAAAAAAAAAAAAAAAAAAAAAAAAAACAAAACCGATTGGATTGGTACGATTCATTGGTTCGGTTCGGTTCGATTCATTGGTTTTTTACCCACCTCTAACTACAGCCACACATTTACAGTGGGCTCACAGTCCTACATTAATTAATACCAACACCCAATATGAATGTGTGGCTGTAATTGGACGTCATTACTAGAGAACCATTATATATATATTAGTGAGTCTCTAGTAAGGGATCATTTATTTTAATTTTGGTATTCGATTTGAATGAATTTTGATCTGAATTATCAAAATCTACCTATGAATAAAATTTGAAAATTTTTCAAACACTAACTCGATATGATTTCATGGTGATCCTTACCGAAATTAAAATAAGAGATCCTTTATAAGAGACTCATTATATATATGACATCAATTTTCTATCATTGCTTTGTCGTTATCACGAAATCATCTCTAAAACATAAAATTTGATTCCTTAGAGATAACTTTCACTGTAAAATATGCCTTCTCATACTTTACGATTTCATGTACAAACATGAGATAATATTTACAATACCAAAACTAGAAGGTGGTAGCTTCTTTGAATTCTTCGACCACCACACTATCTTGATTCAATTTGCGCCCTGTTATAGTGGGCGATAGTGGTAAAATAATCTTATTATAATAAATATTGAGATTAAATCCGCCGACTTTATTCTGTTTGCCTTTGAGAAAAATAAATAATAAAATGGCAATTACCAATTTGATGCTAAACTTTTTTAAAAAATTCTAAATTGTTTACGACTTTTATAAAAGTGACGAAATTAATCCTCACATTTTTCTCAAGTGCCAAATTAGTTCCTTTCTTTTTAGAAGTTACCAAATTGGTCACTCTAACGGTTTAACGGTATTAAATATAACGGTTGACTTTAACAATTTTAGTTAAAGTACGTAAATACCCTTTATTTATCATATTAGAGTAAAGTTTTTTTTTTTTTTTTTTTTTTTTGCATTAAATTCACCATTATAATTACAACAAAATCCAAAAATATTAATAATGAAACACCATTTGTACCTTTTTTAATTAAAATTTTCTAAAAAAATCTTAAAATATTTTAATAAGACATTGTCAATTATAAACTTAGTTACCATTCATTCACAGTTTAGTCTTTTACCATTTTCATATAATTTTTTATTTGTTTTTTGTTAATATTATACAATCACTGTTGTCAAAATTAAAAAACTCATAAATAAAATAAACAAAAATATACATATGTTTAAAAAAAAAAAAAAAAAAAAAACCTATGCTTGTGTTATTATTATATTGTTTATGAATAAAGAACAATTTTACCCCTACACAATTAAATTTGATTGACAGAACTTAGTTAGAGGGACTAATTTGACACTTGGGAAAAATATAATGACCAATTTAGTCACTTCTGTAAAAGTCACAAACAATTTTGAATTTTAAAAAAAGTCCAAGACTTAACTGGTAATTACCCAATCGTGATATAACTAAATCATCTCTAAAACATAAAATTTGATTCCTTAAAGATAACTTTCACTATAAAAGTATTCCCATACTTTACGATACCAAAACTCAAAGGTGGTAGCTTCTTTGAATTCTTCGACCACCCTACTGTCTTGATTCAATTTGCACCGGTTATAGTGGGCGATAGTGGTAAAATAGTCTTATTATAATAAATATTGAGATTAAATCCGCCGACTTTATTCTATTAGCCTTTGAAAAAAATAATAAAAAAATAAAAAAATCAATTGACGTAAGCTGCAGACATTTTCTCGTCGTTGACCCCCAAAATTTGGACTAAAAATAGGTAGGGATAAGGTCAATAATGTACTGATTCGTTTTTCAATAATAATTATAATAATAATATTTTATCCAAATTTAGTGTCCAAATTTAGAATCGTAATAATGTAGTATCCCTAAAATCTAATTATTTTAATTAAAAAAATTTAATACAAAAAAAATCAATGATCCATATTATTTAAAAGAGTAATGCTAGACGTCTCAAATTTTTTTCTCAAATGATGTGGCATGTGAGGTGTCAGCATCACATCAGTCACCATATAATCTCAAGATTTATAAGATGCTTACACCTCACGTGCCATATCATTTGAGATAGAATTTGGGAAAAAGATTTGGGACATCTAGCATTACTCTATTTAAAATGTTGATTTATACACCAAATTTGAATAAAATAGTATTATTGTAATAATAATAATATAGTAATTTAATGAGAGGATAAAGTTCCCTGTAAAAAATAACAATAAAGTTTTCTTTCAAAAGACAAGAGGATAAAATTGACTTTCTATTTTTGTGTATTATCTTTTTATTTTTAGGATAATAAGTAGGGGTGGGTACAAAGTTCAAAACCGAACCGATTCGAACCGAACCGAACCGAAAAATGGGTGTTCGGTTCAGTTCATAGAATGAATTCGGTTTAAACCGGTTCAAAAAAATGAAAACCAAAAAGTTTTCGGTTCAAACCAGTTTTGGTTTTCTAAAACCGGTTTGAACCGATTAAACCGCATATATAAATTTTTTTTTTAAAAAAACCCTAATTTTTTTGTTCCATTTCTCTAACTTCTCTCATCACTTCTGACTGCCTCTCACCCTCTTTATTCCTCTTCCTCAACTGAGAACGTTCTCAACCTCCGATCTGCGGCGCCCCCCGTCTCAACTCTGTTCCTCAACATCCGATCTGCTCGTACAAGGTTTGTCCACGCTTGTCTCTTCTTCTTTTTATAATTTTCTTCTTCTTCTTCTAATTTTCTTGTTGTCTTCTTCTTCTTGTCTTCTCGTCCGATATGCTATTCTTCATCTCCAACCAAAGCTTCACCGATCTGCTTCTTCTTCAGCTTGCCCGATCTGCTTTTCTTTCTTGATTTGGTTAACAAAGGTTAGTCTTGGTTTCTCTTTAATTTCAGCTCTATTTTAGTTTCTGTTTTGTTTTTGTTTCTGTTTTCTAGGGTGTTTTGTTGGGATTGAACTATTAGCTAGGTTTATTATCTAATTTAAATTTCTACTGTTGATCTAATTTCAATTTCTACTGCTGATGCTGATCTGATTAATTTATATGTAATTAGTTGGCAGGGAGGGGATTTCACTGTGTGAGCCATGGGGTGATATGTGATTCTGTGCGGGGGCTTTTTTTTTGGTTTTGTTTTTAGCCGTGGGGTGTTTTGTTTTGTTTGGGTTCAGTTGTTTGCATCAATTGTTTTTGTTGTTGACGATGATTGACTGATTGTATTATGCTTGGCAAAGAAAAGATGAAGGTCAAGGCTAATTTATATGCGGTAACTGCTTTTTGAAATCAATATATTTTGACTAAGGATTCACAGTCTACAATGTTGTGTGTAATTGAGTGAATTTATTTGTGTATGCATGTTTCTCTCATAAAAGAAATCAAGTTGCCAACCATATATATATATATATATCATATATGTATCCTCATAGCATGCTCTTTATGAATGATAAATCATGCACTGGTTTACAACTTTTGTTCTTTTCGTACTTGGAAATTGGAATTATGTTTTATCAAATTCTTGACTTGGCTGTATCTTGACATGAGTAATACATGTGTGACTAGTTTGTTATTGAATGTGGCTGCAGAAGTTCGTAATTTGATTGAATTAGTGATAGGTTTCTCGAAAATTGATAAAAAAAAATTAGGATGCAAGTCTCTTATTTTACAGTCATTAGTCATTACTAATTACCATTTCATACTTTCATTTGTGAATGCAGGAACTCAGGAAGTTGGAATTATTTTATTGTCATTATTAAGTGATTTGGAGTTTTTATTTTAGTTGTAATTTTGATTTGGAGTTTGAATTTTGGATTGTAATTTTTATTTAGAGTTTGGATTTGTGATTTAGAGTTTTTATTATCACTGTATGTCTGTATGACTTGTGAAAATTGAACATTCAACCCAGTTTTTACTTTTTATTTTTCGTTTGATTTCAGTTTTTTTTGGGCTTGGTCTATTAAAAATTATGAAGCTTTCAACTTTGGGCCAAAATTAGAATCCCACAACCCATTAAATTTAAAACATATTAAAAAAGACTCATCCAGCCCATTAAGCCTATAAGGCCCATTAGGCCCAAAACCGAAATGAACCGAACCGATTAAAATCAGTTCAGTTCAATTCGGTTACCATTTCTTATTCGGTTTAAACCGGTTCAATTTCGAATGAACCGAAATATTCTCGGTTCAATTCGGTTTTGCTCAAAACCTAACCGAACCGAACCGAACCGTACCCACCCCTAATAATAAGCATATAAGACCATCTCCAATACATATATTAGTGTCAATGTCAAATTTGACACAAAAAAGAGTAAAATGTTATATCTGTCACATCAGTTTAGAATTGTACTCCAATGCACAATTCTATTTAAAATGTTATTTTTATTATTTTATTAATTAAAATTATAAAAGTAAACACTTACCATTAATATATTCATTATTTCATTAAAAATATATATATAATGGTATTTTTGTAATTAAAAAAGAAGTATTTATTGCTGTGACAAATTTGACACATCATTTAACACTATATTGATGGATGGTTTTTACACCATATACTAAATTTTAATATTGACACAACAATTTGGTACAACATTGGAGATTCTCTAAGCAAAGATATTTATATTTCATCTTTTCATGATCCGTGAGTTCTTGCTAAAAGAGACGACTCATACAATGGAGAAAACTTATGATGTAATTAGCAATTTTTATTTTTTATTTTTGTTTTTAAGAAAGTCTTCTGTATTTTTTATACTAGGACACAAGTTAACAACTAAAAAAGTATCATAAAGAAAAATATTAATTATACTTATTGTCTTAGCCAATACAATAAATATATATCGTTAACCTTTGCCCTTTGTGCCCAACACTACCCTTCTGGCCTTCTTATAATAATCTAAAATGTCAAGGCTATGTTCAAAGTATTATAGGAAAATGCTGATGTTGTCTGGGTTGCAACTTGCAAGTAAGGTGGCGTCAGAAAATTTAATTTGGAAAGATCAGTGTACACAGATCAAAGTAAAATTTATTATAAGATTGAAAGGAAAATATATAATTTTTTAAGAATATTTTTAATGTTTTTTTTTTTTTTTTTGAAAGTTTAATTAAAAGCTTTTTTTACATGATTCGTTGAGTCCGGGATTAAAAAAAAAAAAAAAAAACCGGGTTTGTTATATAAACTGTACACAAAATATATATTTAAACAAGTAAAAAACATAATAACATTTTCTAAACAAGGGAACCTTTTACATAAAATGGGTCCCGGAAACAATTCTGAAGACATGTTTCCACACCACTTTTTACAAAAATGTAAATCAAAATTTCCCTAGCTCTATCATAAAATCATTGAGCATTTGCACTTGACATTAATATTTGGTTCCATTTTAGCTGTCACTAACCTCCTCTTCTGAATCAGCAACTATGGACAAGTTTTCATCTCCTGATGTCTTGCTGTCTGTATGTTCCAATGATTTTTCACCGTCTGACTCTGAATCTGGCACAACAGTGTCAAGAGCAGAGTTTCGAGTTGGTCTTTGCCTCAATCTATTTTTCGTACCCAAGTTTCTGGTTTCCATATCAGGATGGCTAGAACCTCCAGCTAATCTTATACTCCAACGTGAACCCATATGCTTCGGTACCACAACTGCTGCATGGTTAGTCCTGCTAACATTGTTCCTTTCCTCATCAGAATTGCCTAACTCACTACCGTTGTCATTATAATCACCGTCATCATCTCCATCATCATCATCATTGACAACTTCCTGAAGTCTATCACTGTCGGTGGAGTCATCATTTGTATCTGAACTGTCTTTCAATCCATTAGAAGTAATCTTCCCTTGCTCATCTTGCTTCTTTTCGAGTTTTTGCTCTTTAATAGTCTTACCTTTCCTGAACCGCGGATTAAAGTGACAACCAGCAAAAGTTGAATATTAAGTAAACGAAGCCAGATGGAGACAAGATTTGCCGGTAACTAAATAAAAGCAGTCCATAATTCTTTACTAATGACCAATTATGCTAATGTGCCATTCTAGTAGGTAATTCCTATGCCTCATTCTAGGGTAAACCACTGCCCAGACAAATACTTGAAAAAACTTGGTTATATTTCCTTCCCAATTAATCTGCTGACAAATCTTAATAACTAGCATATTCAACAAGGGACATTTATGCACATCACAATGACTAAATGTCATAAAACACAGCTTGTAGAACTACACAGACAGCAAAGATATTTTCTATAGACTAGCAAAGAAAATAAATTGATCTTACTTCGTTATTGCTATAGCCTCATCAATGGCCCGGTCATAATCATCTGCACATTATATAAACAATAAAAATATAGGAGCATCAATAACAACACTTATAATTGCATAATGAAAAATATATGTCAAGATCAAAACAGGTGAGAAACGATCATATAAGTGACATTGAAAAAACACTTAAATTTAGTTGCTTCTTTCTTCTCCTCATTTTCAGGTATGCTCAGTATGGAATCAATAAGTTCATGAAAAACAATTTTGAGTGATCATTAATGGCAACAGCCAGGAAATTAACACTCAAAGTTTTAAACAGGCTTCTCACACAAAGTTGTGAACCAAATGAATCTGGTGCAATTAGATTTTTACATGTGAAGTCACTAATATGAACCTAACCTTCTAGCATGTGCAGCAATGACTGCCACCGCCAAAACCACATAGAAAGTGAAGTAAGATCCAAGTTTATGATTACATTAGGAAATTCTACCACAAAATGTTTCTACATAATCATATTAAGCAGGCTATACAGACAAGGTTTGCATCATACCGAATGTGTAACTGATTGGTGTACGAGTCCGACAGGAACGAGTCATCCCAGCAGCAGAAGAGTTTCTAAAACCATTCACCAGGAGCATCTCTTGCCTTTGTTTTCTTTTCAATGATCTTTGTTTAATCTATCAAATACAATCAGAGTAAATGCAGGACTAGTCACTAGTGGGTAGCAATAAATGAACTAGAACAGCATAATACTATGAATCTATGATGCTGCCTCGAGATTGACGTAAGGAAACTTTAGGCTTGCCTTATGGAATTTCTCAACAACAGGAACAGCATCATTGGCAATAGTCTTGCCAACAGCAACTTCTGCTGCAACTTTGCTGGATTGAAGTTCATCCTGCCGTTACCAGAAATACACGAAATGAATTAAAATATCTAACACCACAACAAATAGAACTGTTGCCTTACCACAATTTTGTTGAATTCCTCGAGATTGGAAGCAATTGTTTCCCATTGTAAACAGGTAGCAGGTGGAGTTAAACAAGCTTTTCCTTTCAATTTTGTTTTTGTCTCGGTCTTGTTAACTTCCCTGTACAGTCTATAGCCAAAAATTGCATTTCCATCATACCTACCATCAAATTAGATATTGTCAACACCAATCATGTGACAAATTGAATGAAATTCTAGAGCATGTTTGACAATTACCAGTACGAAGTTCCATTTCCATCTACTCCTATTTTATCTTTGCGGAAACAAGAAATCTCAGTTCCATGTTTTAGAGCATCATTAATGTACGATATGACATCATCTTGCTGTAAACAAATAGAAATGACAGTCAGGGTAAAAAACATGAACATACTAATTGCAACTGAAGAAAATAACATTAGCTATACAGCTATATAAGTAAAATAAAACAAAATAGGATCAACTGATAGGGCAAACTCTATAGAAGCATCAATAACACCACTTATAATCAACACAGCAATGATAGACTGATGAATCATAAAGAGGCAAAATAATTACATCAGCTCGGATCTCACAAAGTGCTTTTAGAATCAGTAACCGACATGTTGGATTTAGTTCTTTGTATCTAGATATCTCCTCCCTGCAAGAGAAATGGCAGCAAAAAACCGGTGTGGTCAAAGTCTAAACAGAAATAATTTTTATTTTTATTTTTAAAAAAAAGCACTGTAATATTAAGACAATGAAAAGTGTCATAAATACCCTTTAGCTGCAGTCAAAGGCAACTCCCCCTCAGCAACCTACAATTGTATAGCACATGAACATGCAAATTATTCCAATGATCCACGTTATAAAAGAGTAATAAGGCAAGAATCTAACAACCAATTCTAAATGGCTTACCCATGGCCACCAAAGAGCGATTTTCTTACAAAGTACAGTCACCCATGCATCAGAACCATTCAGTTGCTTGCTCAGAGGTGGTATCCCCTGTAAGTTTTCATATCATACAAAAAAAAAAAAGTTAAGTGATGGAGAAGCCTAAATCTTGAGAAAAATACAACAAATTGGCAACGACAATTGGCAAGATTACACATACTTGAGAACTAGTATACTTTTTCAATACGAACATAAGATCAACTAATGTATTCAGCTATCATAACTTGAAGCATCAAAAAGTTTAATACATCCAATCATATCAATAGACAAATTAAAATTAAAGCAGAACACTCGTAAGGAAGCATCCAAACATTAACACAAGCATCAAGGACCCAGTAATCACAGCAAATGCCTTGATATTATATCAAGTATAATATGAACAAGATAATCCTGTATAACATACTTAAACTTGTGGCAAGAACTGTGTTTCTACAATAAATGAGATCAGCAAGATCCTTATAACGATATTTAATCAAATTAAAATACATATGTAAACGCAAGTTATGACAATGAAAGAACCTTCAAAAGTATGATGTGAAGCTGAGCAATAGAACTATTAGGCTCAATAAGACCCATCTCTAGCTCTTCGGGTGTAAACTTCAAATCCTTCGCAACAACTGGACCAAAAACCTGCAGAAACTTCTCGTATAAGCAACGATCCTTCAATAAAAAAGCAAAACCCACGATTTCTTAAGCCATGTAAACCTTGAGACTTCTTACGTACGTGTAAAATCAACAGAGGTCTTCATTATCATAACCGATAGACCAATTTTTATGGAAAAAAAGTCTTCAAAAATCAAAAACCAACCAAATGTACCAAAAAGCAAAATCACGTACACGTTTTCTAAATCTAACATTGAACAACTATAGCAAAACACTGCATTACCGACTCGAGTTACGCCTAGAACAAGTTTTTTTTTTTAAAAAAAAAATGGCCTTACATTGAGGAAATTGAGAACTGAAGCCAGTTCCCATCGTCCACGTAGCATATCAACCTCCGATTGAGAAGACGATTCGTCCAACGCCACCACTGAGTCGTCTTTCACCACGACCGCCTTGGTCTCTCCACCGGTATTGCTCGAAGACTGCGTCGTTTGGCGTCGTCCACCGCCACCGGCCATTTCTATTGAGAGAGAGAGAGGGAGATAACTGAAGACGTTTGAAATCTCAGGAGTGACAGAAAAATAAATGTATTGGAGAATGGAGGGTAAAATTTTGGGATTTTCCCGCCTAAAATGGTTTTTTACCTTGGATCATGGTTAGGTTAGGTTAGGTTTGCTTTGCTAGGGTTAATTTCAGGTGACCGCCTGGTAGAATCTTGAGTCTCTCTCTCTCTCTCTCGTTACTCTGTCTTCCAAAACGTATCGTTTTGGTACTTGAGAATCAACACTGTCGTTTCATGTTCCTGTTTTCCCGCCTCGCGTTCGCGTGCGTGGATCAACAGCATACGCACCGTTTTGACGAAACTAGCCTTCTCCAAACGACAGCGTATTAATATTCTTGGAGAGAATTAAGAATTTATAATAAATAAATAATCATAAGACACAAATTATATAATCTACAATAAGGGTAGAATAAATGAATAGTCATTCGATATAGAAAAAATGGTTGGTGTCTTATGATTACATAGTTAATGAATTCAGTAATGCTATACATCCCACCTAAAATCCCATATTTTTCATCCCACTACATGTGGCATGTGAGGCGTCAAATGGTGAGTGGATACATGAGGCAGGTGAGATAAATCATTATTAATGTGTATCCACTCACAATTTGACATCTCATATACCACATGTAATGGGATGAAAAAAGTGGGATTTAAGGTGGGATGTTTAGCATTATTATAATGAATTCAATTGTTTAAATATTCTAATTTTACGATTATAATTTATAATACAGTAGAAGGGTTTTAGGGTTTTCGATAAATGGTTGGGTTGGAAAAAATTCAATTGATTGGGTGATTCCAAGTTTTCTTTAAGGTAAATTTTAAAAAATTAAAAATTAAAAAAAAAAACTCTTTTTTTTTTTTTTTTTTTGGTATCCGTGGGTGTTCAACCCAGCTTGCGTGCACCTCGACTAAACCCACGAGGCCCTGAAGTTAACAGTCGAGTAAACCTCCAATAACCTCAAGAGAAACGTGAGATCGAACCCAGGACATTCAAACTTGGACCATTTATTTATTTATTTTCTGAACTTGGACCATAGTGACTAAATAAACATCAGCAATTACATATTTTTAAAATTGTTGTCCCATGACCATTTGATCTAGCACATTGAATCATTACATCTTATGTGTTAAACCATTTGGTGATTTGGTCCAATACACTGAATTATTTGTCTAGCAAGCTAGACTATTTGGTCGAGCATAGGAATGGCAATTAAACCCGAACCCGTGGGATCTGCCTGAACCCAATCCGTTTAAAGAGGGTTTGGGTTGGGATAAGTGTACACATGGGCGGGTTTGGGTTTGAAAATTGTACCGGTCACGGATTTAGGTTCGGGTATGGATTTAGAAAAAAATTCATATCCGAACCCGCGTACCCGCGAACAATAAAAATTATATAATATTTTATTATTTAAAATATTATAAATTTAAACTTCAATAAAAACTTTTTAATTATATAGAGAATAAAATGTAAACATTACAATCTATCGAGTGTTTTTATTCTTTAAAATTATAATATTTTATATATTTAAATAATATATAAATAATTTTCAAAAAAAAATAAATTGGCGGGTTCACGGACCCATGGACTCATTTGTTTCACAGGTTCATAGGCAGGTTTAGGTGTCACCTAAACCCGCGGGTAAAACCCGAACCCGTTTATTTTCACAGGTTCGCGACGGGTTCGCGGACGGGTTTGATAGATATAAAATTTCATGGGTTTAGGTTTGGATTTTACCAAATCTGCTCGAACCCGCCCCATTGCCATTCCTAGTTGAGCATATTAATATGATCCTTCTAGCACGCTAAACCATTCGGTCCAGCTTGTTAGACCATAATAATATTTGATCATATTTCATACACGATATATTTTCATCAATTCCTTACTAAAACTAGCTTCAAACTTCGACTAAAGTCAAATATTTTGACATAAGAATTTCAGTAAACTTGTAAATGATATACATTTTTCAATTATTTTCAAATTTGAGAAAACCATTGAATAAAAAAAAACCCTAAACCTTATGCAATTTTTTTTATTTTTTTTTGAAAACATAATCATATGTGTGTTCTTAATTATAAGGTTAGGGATTGAAAGCTTACCTTAATTATGTAATTTGTTGTTGACGACCAAACTGCTATAAAGATTGTGTTGGTTCTTCATCACATCTGGAGTTTCTTGTTGGATTTTCGTCAAATTGTTTTCAAATTAACTTATTAAATTGTCTTTGTTATCTAACTTTAAACAGCAAGGCAGTGATTGGTTAGCTATAGATCTTTATTATAGATCCTCTAAATTTTTAGAAAAGTCTTACTCGTACAATCTTTCGATTTTGGTATTGTGTTTTTTTTTTTTTTTCTTAACTTAGAATTAAAATAAATAGATTTGAAGTTCACATTAGGAGTGCTTTGGTCCATCTAGGTCAACCATGGACAAAAAATAAATTGTATTAATTATTGGAGTAACTGTGGGATAAATTTGAACATTTTTCTTTTATTACGCAACAGCATTTGTCTAAGTAATGCTTGATTGTCCAAAATATTTGTTCAAATTTATGCTCAAATAACGTGACATATAAGTTGTCAATACAATGCAAATCATAAGATTGTTTTGTGAGTGATATGTTAAATACAATTCGCATACTAAATCATTATGGCATTAGCATAAATTTGAGCATATATTTTTGTAGGTTTTCCATTTCATTTCATTTTGGGTCACTCACTACACTTGTCTGTCTTGCTTCCTACATATTTTATGTATTATTTTGACTATTATTAGTTTTTTAGTTGACTTTGTTCAATTTCGTATTAATATATATAATATTTTTTTTTTTGTAGCATATAGTTTATGCGGTACCAATATCAAAAATTGATTTATGTTTTGTTACTTTGGTAACCGTCTTAAACCGTTTTAAATTGAGTTTCATACAATCAAAATACAAAATTCATAATACTCACAAAACCAATATATTCCAAATGGTTGACCTTTTTTCTCATTGCTTTCATCCTCCTTAAAGTCCACTTTGAAACTTAAATTAAATTCAATAATCTTCATATACTGCTTTATGAAACTGAATTTGTGTACGTGCATATGTTTGGATTCTTTTTTTTTATATATATATATACAAATGTTTGGATTTTTTGCTTACAAATGTTAAATTTTTTTTTTTTTTTTTAAGTTATAAATTTATTGTTTTCAATCAACATAAGAGTAATTTTATTGTTTCAATCAACTCTTATATAGTTAATAGTTTTGTCAATTAATTGAAACTTACTTACTCTCATATTTAATTGCAATGTTAGGACTTTGTTTTGGAATTTTTTTTATCTGAACTCTTATACACATTTGGGCTTGAGGACTTTTATTATGATTGTTTTCTAAGGTTTTTGGTCTTTTTTTTTAAACAAAATATTGGACCAGTCTGAAATGAAAAAATGGGTCTATCATTTGATACTAACAACAAGTTACTAAGTGATTGGGTGTTTTCATTAAAAAAAAAGTAACGATATTTGTACGGTTGTACCCCTTAAAAACTATATATACATACTGTTATAATTAGATATGAGAGAGTTAAATAATGAGTTTTTTAGACATGGCACGTCACAATTTATTTAGTGTGCTAAACCGATTGTTTAATTAGTATTTTCTTTCTTTTTTTTGTAAAATTGTTTTTTTGGGCCTTAATTTTATTGAGACTTGCCACCCTTGAACTCAACAAATGTTGAGGTTTCATGTTCAAATCTCGTATTTCCTAAGTAATATATATATATATATATATCTTGACTATTATCATTGTTATTTTATTTTACATGTGTTAAAATATCAGTGTGTTACCCGTTAAATGAGATCTCTAGCTTCGCCATTGATCAAAACTATATTTCAATTTCAACTATACTTTGACCTTGTTTGGGAAAGCTTTTGGGAGGCTTAAAAGAGCTTCTAAAGTCTAAATGTGGCTCATGGAGTTGTTTGGATAAAACACAATAAGAGCTCTTCTATAGGAAGCACCACCTACCCAGCTTCTTTGGAAAGAGCTTATACAAAAACACGCGAAGCCAAAGCTAAAGTTTAATGATTTTTTTCTATTGACACTTTTATTCATATTACAAAATTATAATTCCAATCGTATCCTTCCCTCTCTCGTTTGCTCTAACATCTTTTTCCCCAATTTACAACCCTAGTTACGGTCTATACAATATCATAAAATATGGGTAATTCACAAAATCTAACCATTCATTTGTTCACAAGTTCACAACCACCAAATATCAACCATTCAATTGTTCCAGGATTTCAAAGAAGTGTAACGCCTCCACCAAGATCTGATTTTGATGATGCACCCTAGCAAAGCAAAACTCTAGATGGTCTTGGAAAAGTTGTTCACTTTACTCAAAGTGGGATGCCATTGAAGAGATTTGAAGAGAAAAAAAGAAGAGAAAAATCAATTAAATACATGTGCAAACCAAACTAAACTAAATGAGCAAACAAAAAACTGAAACAATAGAGAGAAGATTGGAGTATGCTTTGATTAAATATGAGAGAGAGGTTAAACTTTAGGGTAAAAGATAATATTAGGATACAGAAAACGAGGAAAGTAGAGATGAAAATAAAAATGTTTTGAGAGCAAAAGAAAGAAAACGAGACGATGAGAGTTGCTGAGTTTGATGATGTGAGTTTCTGGGTTTGATTGAGAGTTGGAGTTGCTTGGTTTGATGTTGAGAATTGCTGGATTTGATTGAGAATTGATGGGTTGATGAGAGTTGGAGTTTGTGGGTTTGTGTTGGCGGCTGTGAATGTGATGATAGTTGGGTTTGGGGGGGATGATAGTATTTTAGGGTTTTGGGTATTATTTTTAATTATATTTTAATTTTTTACTTATAACAATTTTAATTTTAATATTGTATTTACATTTAGAATTAACTGTTATTATGTTTTTATTTGTCTGGTTTTTGTTTTAAGCCTTAAATTTAATTGTTTATTTTTCATTTTAATTAATTTTTTAACTATAATTAACGATTATTCATATATAACTCTAATTAAAGTCAAATCATTATTCAAAAAATAAAATAAAATAAAAATTAAGGTCATAATCGTCATATCATAATTAGAAGAGATTTTAAAATGTTCCAACTAAACGGTCTCAAAAACTCTTATAAATATAAAAGCTCTTTTGAAATACACTATCCAAAAGGTAACTGAAAAACTCAGACGTTTACTTCTCTTATTCTACTGTCAAAAGCTAAAAGTAAAAGTTATCCCAAACGAGCCATGTATATAGAGGGCCGGTCCTAAGTTTTTGGACTCCCGGGGCGAAAAATTTAAAATTGGCCCCTTTGTTTAATTTCGTACGAATATATATAATATATTTTTTCGTAGCATATAGTTTATGCGGTATCAATATCATAAATTGCTTTATGTTTTGTTACTTTAATAACCGTCTTAAACCGTTTTAAATTGAGTTTCTTACAATCAAAATACAAAATTCATAATACTCATCAAACCAGTATATTCCAAATGATTGACCTTTTTTCTCATTGCTTTCATCCTCCTTAAAGTCCAATTTGAAACTTCATTTAAATTCAATAATCTTCATACAATGCTTTATGAGATTGTATTTAACTACATGCATATGTTTGGATTTTTTTTTTATATATATATATATACAAATGTTTGGACTTTTTTAAGCTCGGTGAACTCTTAATATTTACACTGAATTTGATCACGTGTAAATGTTTGGATTTTTTTTTCTTACAGATGTTTATTTATTTTATTTTTCTTAAGTTATAAATTTATTGTTTTCAATCAACATGAGAATAATTTTATTGTTTCAATCAACTCTTATATAGTTAATATTTTTGTCAATTAATTGAAACTTACTTACTTTCATATGTCTGGATTTAATTGTAATGTTAGGACTTTGCTTTGATTATTATTATTATTTTTTATCTGAACTCTTATACACATTTAGGCTTGAGGACTTTTATTATGGTTGTTTTCTAAGGTTTTTGGTTTTTTTTTTAAAAAAAAACAAAATATTGGACCGGTCTGAAATGAAAAAATGGATCCATCATTTCATACAAAAAACAAGTTGTTAAGTGCTTGAACATTTTCATTAAAAAAAAGAGTGACGATATTTGTTCCCTTCGAAAATTGTATATACACCCCTTCCTGTATGTACACCCTACTAAATATATATATATTATTATTATTAGTGTTATTTTAAAGATCTCAACGAGATCTTTCCAGCGGTATATTTTTTTCGAAATACGTATTGTTATAATTAGGTACGAGAGAGTTAAATTATGAGTTTTTTAGGCATGACACGACACTGCACGACACAACACACTTTATTTAGTGTGATGAACCGATTGTTTAATTAGTATTTACTTTTTTTAATATATTTTTTTTGTAAAATTGTTTTTGAGCCTTAATTGTTTTGAGGCCTGCCACCCTTGAACTCAATGAATGTTAATGTTTCAAGTTCAAATAATGTATTCCCTAAGTAAAAAAATAAAATAAAATATATCTTTACTATTATCATTGTTATTTTATTTTACACGTGTTATTGTTATTATTTTACATTTTAAAATATTAGTGTGTTACTCGTTAAATTAAATCTCTAGCTTCGCCACCGATCAAAACTATATTTCAATTTCAACCATATTATATACATAGGGCCGGTCCTAAGCTTTTGGAGGCCCGGGGCAAAAAATTTAAAATGGGCCCCTTTGTTCAATTCTATACGAATATATAATATGTTTTTTCGTAACATATAGTTTATGCGGTACCGATATCAAAAATTGATTTATGTTTTGTTACTTTGATAACCGTTTTAAATTGGATTTCATACAACTAAAATACAAAATTCATAATACTCATCAACCCAATATATTTTAAATGGTTGACCTTTTTTCTCATTGCTTTCATCCTCTTTAAAGTACACTTTGAAACTTTAATTAAATTCAAGAATCTTCATATAATGCTTTATGAAACTGAATTTGACTATGTGCATATGTTTAGATTTTTTTATATTTTTTTTATATACAAATGTTTGGACTTTTTTAAGTTCAATGAACTCTTAATATTTACACTGAATTTAATCACGTGTAAATGTTTGGATTTTTTTCTTACAAATGTTTAATTTTTTATTTTATTTTTTAAGTTATAAATTTATTGTTTTCAATCAACATAAGAGTAATTTTATTGTTTCAATCAACTCTTATATAGTTAATAGTTTTGTCAACTAATTGAAACTTATTTACTCTCATATGTTTGGATTTAATTGTAATGTTAGGACTTTTCTTTGGATTTTTTTTTTTTTTTATCTGAACTCTCATACACATTTGGGTTTATTATGATTGTTTTGTAAGGTTTTTGGTCTTTTTTTTTAAAACAAAATATTGAATTGGTCTGAAATGAAAAAATGGGACTGTCATTTGATACTAAAAACAAGTTACTAAGGAGGGTGTATTCAATTAGGATTCTTAAGGACATTTAAAGACATTTTTTAAGTGACGGATTTTCATGGATTTTTACGGATTTTTACGGACTTTTATAAATTCACATAGATTTTCATTGATTTATTTAGACATTTATCTCAGACTTTTATGGATTTGTTTAGACATCTATCTTAGACTGTTATGAATTTGTTTAGACATCCATGGACTTTCATGAATTTGTCATCTCTGACTTCTATTATAAATGGAGAAGAGTGGTGATATTTGCACCTCTTAAAAGCTGTATGTACACCCCTTTGGTAAGTCCAATCAACTTTATTATTATTTAAACAAAATTTATTGGATTTATTGTTTTAAAAATAAAATAAAATATATAACTCTTAAATACATAAATTACATCAAGATGAGTTAAATGATAAAAGAAGATAAAAATAAAAATAAAAATAAAGGTAAGTTAAATGCATAGAACCTGTATAAAAGGCAAAACATAGACAAATAAATTATTTAAAAAATAAATAAAAAAAATCAATGTCTTTGCTTGTATGTGTTGCCACATGCCGATGTGTGTAACTCACAGGAAAGAAAAAAAAAAGCATTAATCGTGGTACTGGAATGTGCTTTGACTTATAGTTTTTTTTTTTTTTTTTTTTTGTGGGTGTTGTTAGGTAAGATTGCAGTCAAAAAATCAGTAAGGGAAGATCATTGATTATGATTATTTGAGCAGAGAAGAAGTGAGAAGAAGCAACACATTTCTATTTTGAGAGAGAGAGAGAGAGAGAGAGAGAGAGAGAGAGAGAGAGCAAAGTCCACCAAAATATTTGGGGAGAAGGCCAGACATGTTATGACATTTGATATTTATATCTCTCACTATCAAATCCACCAAAATCCACGACCTAAGAAAGTCCGTTAAAATCTAGTCCTAATTGAATACACCTTGATTCTTATAGACATTTTTAAAGTCTCAATTCAATACACCTAGATTTAAAAGGATTCTTTAAAAGTCCATAGAAATCCTAATTGAATACCACTGGATTAATATAGACTCTTTTAAAGTCTTTAAATGTCCTAATTGAATACACCAGGATTTATAATGTCCTTAAATGTCCCCAAGAATCCTAATTGAATACACCCCAGTAAGTGATTGGGCATTTTCATTACAAATAAGAGTGACGATATTTGTACCCTTCAAAAACTGTATATACACCCTTTTCTATATGTTCACCCTACTATATATTTTAAAGTTCGTAAACACACCCCACGTATTACCTATATATCCTTTTCTTTAATTTTTGATTAAACACTATAAATAAACATATTACAAATTATAGCACAATAAAAATAAAAAACAAATTACAAAACAACTAAAATAAGAATAATATATATAAATAATAATTTATTTTTAGTTTAGTTCAGTTATTTAAAATAAATTTTATGGTTTTAAATTTTTTAAAATAATAGTTAATTAGTTATTTAATAATTTTAATTGAAAATGATCATTATTTAAAGTTTGAATCAATTAACAGTTAATATATCGATTAAAAGATATTATATATGTTTGTTATTGAATATCGTAGTAATAATGTAATATGATAAATAGATTGTATTTACGATTACTTAATTATTTATATAATGCTACATAAGGACAATATTGAAATTTTGAAAAAAATATTAATTTAGGGTGTACATACGATTTGAGAGGGGTGCCAATGTCACCACTCTTAAGAAAAACATTCGGGCATAACAAAATCAGTTTTTCATTTTAAAAAAATATTGGCCTTAGGCCCAGGGCGGGTGCACCAGCCCAGGACCGGCACTGTATATACGTATACAATAAGAACTTCAATTTCAATTCAACTATCGATGACGACTTCGATTTCTTCATCTTCTGTTGCACTTTACTGCTCATCAAGTTGTAGGTTTTGTTGGATGGAAAAAGTGACGAAGATGGTGGGAAATGACAGTCCATTAATCCATGTGAAGAAACATTTCACCACACTCCACAAGAATCCATGTAATGGATATGAAGTAGTGAGCAATAGAAATGAATACCAAAAGAAAGATTGTGGCATGAGTGACACAAAGGTTAGCAAACTTAACCAAATGGAGAAATGGCCAGTACGCAACCAGATTGGGGTGGCAATGACATTAGTTTCAATGGATGTAAGGAGGAATAAAATGAGTAGAAGTATGAAAAGAATTACAGCAGGAAGTTTGGACAATGGAAGCTGAAGCATAATGAATAGAAGATCAATTTCATCCACAAAAAAACTATATCGAGGAGAGGAGGAAGAAGGAGATGCAAATCAATTAGAAACTCCATGCTTGAAACTTTAATGATATTGCAGAATAATATTGAACTCAATTTATATAGAAACAGAGTACTAACACATTGGAGTTGGTTTAAAGGAGGTTAGAGACTTAGAGGATGGTGATGGGTGATGGTGACTCGAGACATGCAGAAGTAGTGGCAGAACTAGAGATTCCGTTTAACGGGGGCTTGGTTATAACACACTAATATTTTAAAATATAAAATAATACTAATATATGTAAAATAAAATATAGTGATAATAGTAAAAGCACTTTGTTTATTTATTTATTTTTACTTGAGGTAGACGATATCTGAACCTGAGATCTCAACATTTGTTGCGTTCAATAGTGGCAGGCCCTAACTAAAATGAAGGCTTAAAAACAAGTTTACAATATATATATATATATATATATATTAAATATAATTAAACACTCAGTTTAGCACACTGAATGAAGTTTGTTGTGTTGTGTCGTGTTGTGCCTAAAAAAACGCTTAATTTAATTCTCTCATACTTAATTATAACAATATGTATTCCTAAAAAAATATGGATAATGGTAGACATCCAACACTTTTGTTCATCATTTATATTCAACTTGACGTGGCAGTTGATATGACACTTCCTTATTAGCTGTCACATCATCACACCAAATGAGTTGAATTAAAAATAATAATAATTTGTATTCTTTAAATCTAGTACTTTAATATTAAAAATAAAATAAAATTAAAGTGTGATGATGTGGTGATGTGGCAGCTGACATATAAGTGCCATGTCAGTTGTCACATCAAGTTGGATATAAATAATGGATAAAAATGTTGGATGTCTACCATTATCCAAAAAATATACCGTTGGAAAGATCTCATTGTGATCTTTAAAATGATACGAATATTGATATACATATTTAATTAATTTATTAATTATACTCTACATTTAACGATGCATTTCGCGGAGGAGTCAATGAGCGGTGGAGTCCACAAGGTAAAATGAGTTGAACGTGAATGTGGACATAAATGTTTAGGGCCCGTCCTGCAAGCTGTTTTCTGTTTTTGTTTTTCGAAAAGAAAAAAGAAATCGAAAACAGTGTTTTTGGTTTCATTTTTGAATTACGAATATGCATCTGGTAGCATTTACTGGAATCCGTATTTTAAAAATAAAAACGGAAAAAACACGTCTGGTAGGATAACCGAAAACTTTCGAAAATTGAAATATCAATTTTTAAATTTTGTTTAATATTATAACGATTATAAATAAATGATTAAATAATTAAATAATTTAAAAAAAAAAACATTTTGTAGTTTAATTTAGGGTTTAACAAATTTTACAGTTGAAGAGGAAGAGGAAGCAGAAGAAGACCAGATTGGCTGCGATCGGTGGCGGGAGGAAGAGGAAGAGGAAGAAAAAGAAGAAGAAGAAGAAGAAGAAGAAGAAGAAGAAGAAGAAGAAGAAGAGATCTCGGTAGCAGGAAGAAGAAGAAGACGGTAGCGATGGCGGGAGCGATCGGCGACCGATGGAAGGCAGCTGCAAGTGACGACCGGCAGCAGGCAGGGATGATCGGCGGCGAGAAAGAGGAGAAAGAAGATGAAGATGATTGGTGTCTGGTTCAAGAGAAAAAAAATAAAAAAAATATTATTAATAATATGGGACCCACTTCATATGAAAAACAAAAACAAATTTATGAAAAACAAGTTTTTTTTTTTTTTTTTTTTTTTTTTCAAAATTTCAACCTTTAACACTGGTTTTGTTTTTCATTTTGTTTTTGAATTTTGAAAATAAAATAAAAAACAGTTACCGAACACGAATTCGAAATCATTTTTTAAAAATAAAACAAAAACAGACTGAAAATAGCTTGTATGACAGCCCCTAATTTAAAGTCTCAAAATGTGAATACTTGTGCATGTGTTGTGATTTGCGAATCTCCACGGATGGTGATGTTTATGGAAATGTTTTTTTTTTTTTTTTACTCATTTGTTTTCGAGTGTTCACATCAATTTAGTTAAACTTTGTTTTTTCATGAATTTAATTTTTTAAAAACTTCTAATTTAACTCACATATACTCAATTATATAAAATATAAGCAATATCCCCACAACAAATTAACAAACAATTCCCTCATATTAATATATAATACATTTATTTATTAATTCAAAATCATATTTACATATCCTAGCATGTAATAATTAATCCCTACCAAAACCAGCACTTGATTGATCTTTTTAAGATTCAAATCTTCACAACAACATCCAAACATTTAATAATAACAATAAAATGAACCAAACAAATAAAATCATATACTATATGAATAAAATTTCTCTTCAACCTAGCTTATCGAAAATTGTTTCTTCGACTGTACTGGTACCAGAGCTGCAGATAAATCTATCTCTCATACAACCCATTTGTTCGTTTGTTGAAGAAACTTGAGTTTGTGTTTATCTTAATGCCATAATTTTCCCAAGTTAATTTGATGTTTATCTTAATATCATAATTTTCTCAAATATGTCATGTTGTGCCGTGTCTAAAAAACTCATAATTTAACTCTCTCATACTTAATTATAACAATATATATTCCTAAAAAATATACCGTTGAAAATATCTCGTTGAGATCTTTAAAATGACACTAGTATTAATATACATATTTGATTTATTTAATTTCTTTATTAATTATGTATTTAAGTAATATTAACCCTTAAAAAAAAAAAAAAAAAAAACTAGTTAAATCCCTTTTCAATGGTACTTTTGGGATGATACGAAAGATTAGGTCCCACATGGCTTGTAGTACTCCGTCATTTCGTTTCAGGTTAGAGACTTGGAGGCTGGGGTTTACTTTGAGAATTTGGATACTATGTTGAGTTGGATGCCGGGATCTTCATCCTAACATATATACATTTATTGACATGTGTAATATCTGTTCAAATTCATGCCCAAATAACGTGACATATGAGTTGTCAATACCATACAAATCATGAGATGGGTTTGCGAGTGACATGTTAGATACAATTCACATGCTACATTATTATGGCGTAAATTTGAGCATATAGTTTGTATGTTTTCCATTTCATTTTGTCATTCAATTTATCCTTTTATGTCATGTACGGACCTGTCTGCAAAATATGCATATTTGTCTTTATAATTACTATTACACATAAACATATGGATTTTTTTGTAACTAGACTCAAATTTTTTTATTTAAATTAAAAATAATATTCGAATTTCGAACTCGAATTGTGATAGATTTGCAGTTGCACCCCTCTGCTTTCGATTTCATTGCCGGGGATTGTTTCATCAGACTGTATCGAAGCAACAGAAGATTCCATAACCAAATCACACTTCACTCAAAATCTCAGAACCAGCTCATTTTAACAATCACAATACGAAAATGGTTCAATCGATTCCACAATCGTAATTCATATACTAACAATGGACAAAGATATCGAGCTCCTCTTGCGGCTGGCCGCGAACCATCTCCACCTGGCTCAATTCGAGCCGCTACGAGCCACGCTCCTCGCTCTTCGCACTCGAAACCCCGACCTAGCTCTCGCAGTCCTCCAAACCATAGTCTCCAACTCCGGCAGGTTCGACGACGTCCTCTGGTCAGCCTCCTGCCCGTCTCCGTCTCTCCTCACGTTTCTGTCAACTCTCGAGCTCTTACAATTCGACGACCCCACTTCTTCGGCATGGAGTTTCGATCCCGATACTTTACGTTTGCGTGCGGAGTTCTTGCTGTTGATCCAGATGCTGATAGACCGCCTATTGAAGAGAACGCGAAAGGATATCGATTTGGATAGCTTAGAGAAGGAGAAGGAGAAGGATGTTTTGAATGAGAGTGAGAGTTTTAACGAGAGAGTGGAATTGTTAGATATGATCGAGGAATTGGGGGACGGGAATGGTGAATTTGGTGAGTGTGTTAGGGTTTTGGATAAGTTTATGGAGTTGGGTGTGAAGAGGTTGAAGCCAGATGTAGATACAAGTGAGAATTTAGATGTTGATAGTGGTGATGGTGGGAATGTGGTGATTGAGGAAGGAGAATTGATGTGTTTGAGGAAGGTGATTTTGGAGTATGCGGATGTTTTCGATGCGCTGAGTTGGAATGTACAGAGGCAAGTGAGAGGGTGGGAGGGATTTGATTCGAGTTGTGCCATAGTGAAAAGAGATGAGAAGGAGGATGAGGATAAAAGGGTTCTTGGGTTGATGCAGAAGAGTGTTCAATTAGCTCATTTGGATGCAATGAAGGAGTGTATGAAGGAGGGTGACGAGGAAGGAGCTGTGTCTCGTATTCGTTTTCTTCACTTTGATTACGGAGTAGAGGAGGCTGAGTATCGGTACGTCTCACTGACTCTTTTATTCTTTCATCAAAGTGGGTATAATGTTATTGTGGTGGCTGTAAAGTTTTGATTTTAGTTATTAACTTGGTGTGCAAGATGAGTTATTCCTTCATGCTGTTTATCTTGGTTCTTTCCGAATAGTTAAGAAGATATCCTTCAATGTATGGTTTGTGTGTTGCGTGTGTTCTTATCCACCATTTTACTTGGTCTTGAAGATAGGATGAGAGTTGTATTTAGCTGAAAAATGCTGTAAATATGTCTGTGATTGTAAATTCTTAAAATGCTTACTCTAGTATCACTTTAGTTTTTTATTTTTATTTTTATTTTTATTATATTTATGTTGCTGTTCACTCCTGCTCAATAGAAGAAAGGCGGAAACCGGACATATATCCTGTGTTCCTGTTTCTGCCCATATCTCAAACATAAAGAACTGTTAATGTTTTGGGCATGTATGCCACATCAGTGTACTAGTATGTTTTTTCTCATGTCATTTCTTTGTAGTTTGAAAATGATGTAAACGTATATACATTCCTCTTAGATATTTATTTGCATACCCTTTTGATGTTACATATAGCATGGTCATGGAAGATCTCCTCAAGAGGGTCTTGGCAAAAAGGGAGGGATTTGTAGACTACTGGCATGCGATGCAAGAAAAAATGTTATCGATTTACAGAGAAGCTCTTTCATCTAACTGCAGGCATCTTGTTCAAATGATTCAGGTACTCTTTTAATTTTTTACTTTAGTGCTCCTTCTGGTAATGTTTCTTGGTCTGCCATGACATCAATAGTCTCTAACAGTTTAATTTCCTGTTAGATAATTTATAGAAGTGAATCTTTTTAGATTCCTTATGACGCATATAACACTTTGCAAAGTATTTTATATCTTACAAATGTTTTGTGTTATAAGAAGTCCAGCATTCTCCATTTTAATTAACGCATTAAAGCCCTTTCTTTACTTTAATCCTAGTTTATGCGGTCGTCATTTGAATTATTTCCTGAGGGACTGGTTTGGATTATTTAATGAGGTCTCCAAATTACCTCTAGGTTAGTTTAGTTCTAATTTTGTTTGTTATTCTAATATCACATGGCTACAGTTTGAAACATAATGTGATTTCATCTATCAGATTATCCTTAAGGATTTGTTATAGAGGTTTGAGTATAACATTTAAATTCTTTATACCTTGAAATCTGGGTGAGACATTTAAAAGTGGTCTTTGCAGGTTATTCAGGACGAGTGGCTTTCTCAAGAGATTGACACACATAGAGCTCTTGATAGCAATCAAATTCCACCACCACTTGAGCGTTTTCAAAAATATGTTGTAGAGTTGACACCTGACACAAATTTAAATGATAAGTCATCATCTTTAAGTGTGACAGTCAGTTCATGCATGAGAGACATGTACCACTATGCTCGTATTTCTGGATTGCATGTGCTCGAATGCATCATGAACACTGCCCTGTCTGCTGTCAAGAGGGAGCAGCTTCAAGAAGCTAGCAATGTATGTGTCCGGTTTTATATTTAAATAAGATATGTGAGTATGGAATGTTTGTTTTCCACTTTTTTTAGTCATAATGTTGAATCATTGGTACTTCTAATCTCACAAATCTCATTTTCCTTGAACATGGTAGGTTCTTATGTTGTTTCCTCGACTTCGGCCATTGGTAGCCGCCATGGGTTGGGATCTATTGTCTGGTAAAACAACAGAGCGTAGAAAATTAATGCAGCTTCTGTGGACGAGTAAGTCGCAACTATATCGTCTGGAAGAATCTTCTCTTTATGGAGATCAATCGGATGAGGTAATTTTCTGCTGTCTAAAAACTGTTGTTTATGTTATATTATGCAAAAAAATGTTTTTAGATAAAGAGCTGTTTTCCTCTCTCTCTTGCAGATATCATGCGTGGAACATTTATGCAATTCATTATGTTATCAGCTTGACCTTGCCTCTTTTGTTGCTCATGTCAATTCTGGTCAATCATGGAATTCAAAATTCTCGTTGCTGTTGTCTGGAAATGAACAAAAAACAATTGAAAGTGAAAATATTCAGTTAGACCCTTTCGTTGAAAACTTTGTGTTGGAAAGACTTTCTGCTCAAAGTCCCCTTCGGGTAAGGTTTTATCTACTCTAAAGCTAAGACAATGGATTTTGGCCTGCCTCCCTGAATTGCTCATTGTTTATTTAATTGGGGAAATGTACATTTAAATATGTTTGCAATAAAAATCAAAATTAAAGTAATTTGAATATGCTTATGCTTTTGATCATTACGAATTCTATATGAGCTAACATATTTCTTTGGTTGTAAAGTTTCATTCAACTTGTTTGTGTGTACACGCATGTGCTCTACATTTGCGCTTATAGTAACAGCTCTATTATTGAATGCATGGTAGTCTTGTTATATTAGAATGAGTTTCTATTGCTTAAAAGAAAAGGACATAGTGATTAATCAATTCCATTATCATATTTTAATATTTCTACTTTTGTGGTATGTCTCTCTTAGTTAATTTTTGGAATTTAGAAAGTTTTTTGAGGAGTTGTCTAGCTGCATGATTCTTTCTTTTTGTGATTTCTTTAAGTACTAAGGATTTTAGTTCTGAGTGCAGGCTGATCCCTATGTTCTAAACATCTCTTTTATTGGCTTTTTGAGTTGAAATATCATATCATTTGGTGCAGGTACTCTTTGATGTTGTTCCAGGCATAAAATTTCAGGATGCTATTGAACTGATTACCATGCAGCCAATTGCTTCTGATGTAGCAGCCTGGAAGAGGTGTGTTTGCATATGAAACATGTATTATGTTGTACAATGGTGATTGGTTCAGTTTGTATTATGTCTATGAATGAATGTCTGGACATATCCAAGTGAGCTTGGAAAATAAAGCTTTGATCGACAGATGTTTTCACACTATGAGTTGATAGTTGTTTTCTTTATCGGTTATGCATTTCAGTTTTGCTGCTGGTGTATGCTGCAGTGGGTCAGGGGATGTGGTTCATGGTTGTTATATTTTTTATTTGTTTGTGTTGTCCCATAATAAGACAAATTATGTTTTCCCCTAACAAGTATCACTTTTGCTTATTTTAATGTGATTCGTGGTACTATGAACTGGACTTACATATTTTTTTTAAGGAATTAGGCTAATTTTAGTTTTTGTTCTTCTGTATTCATTGGGATATACTAGCATAGTTTTGTATGCAACTGATAGACTCTTAGACATTTATGTGTACTGATATTTGCTCAACTTGTAATCAAGAAAGAGAGCATTGCATTGATAGATAGATTGTAGTAATCTTAATAAATAATGTTATCTTACTTATTTTACATGGATTTTTCAAATGAGTCAACACCTATGCTGGGGATTTTATATTACGGTATTCTGTTACACTTCAAAATGTGGGATAAAAATAGGGTACTAATGCTATTACATATTCATGCATGCAAGAGAAGCTCTGTTTCAGGCCTTGCGTCTTGGTCTCTTAGTTGGTCTTTTGGAAAGTGATTCTCTGGTAGCAGTAACAAGGATCAACAATAATTATCCTTTGGCTGTTGGTGGTCCCCTGGTTGATGAAATTCATATTCTTTTCAATGCTTTGGGATGTTCTTTGTGTCTCTTTGTTCCTAGAGAAGCAAATAGTGTTGCCTCATGTGTTAGCTAGATTTGCTGTTAGCATGTGTTTACTGTCGGTGCATGATCTATGTACATGAGGCTTTATATTATAAATCTTCTTATGCTGGTTTACTGTTCTTTGCTTATTTTCCTATTTTCCTTATAATCTAATGTTTTCTGATTTATTCTAACTGGGTAGGATGCAAGATGTTGAACTCATGCACATGCGTTATACTCTGGAATCTACAGTTCTTGCTTTAGGGGCAATGGAAAGAAGCATGAGTGATGAAAGTGCAAGTCATCACCATGTGGCTCTATGCCAGTTGAAAGACCTGAGGAACCATTTGGAAGCTATCACGAATATTCCGCGCAAGGTCATATTTGGTTTGCATCATGAACATGTTGCATTCTTCTTTGCTGATGATTTGCTTCTCCATATTGACTGTTATATGATAAGTACAATTCAAGATCGTCACAAGCACATGTAATATGTTTCCTTGACCAATAGTGTGGCAAGTCGTTTCTTACAGTTGTTGCATGTTATATCATCTATGAAGAATTTTTTAGACATGCTTATCCTATAGCACAATATACACTAGAAATTCAGTAATTGCCACGTGCAATCTACATGCTGTTATTGAAGTTTTTCATTAAGCTATATATTTCTCTTTACATTTAATGTTCCTAACTCTAGGTAGTGCCATCAAATATTGAAATCTTCTTTCTTTTTCTTGTTCTGCACAGTTAAAGATTGTTGATTCTTTTCTCTGATGCAGATATTCATGGTGAATGTTATAATTTCACTTTTACATATGGATGATATCTCGCACAATTTGACGCATTGTGCCTCACCAGGAAGCCATACCAATTTGCCTTCTGCATGTCCCTGGGCACTTTCTGACCTCACTGCATGTGAAGGGGGAAACCAACTGGTTATATCTTTCACAGGGTCGCTACTTGACATACTGCGTCGTTGTCTTCCATCAACCATAAATGACCAAGAGCAAGCACTAGATGACGATATAAGTATGGGTGGAAGACAGGCATTAGAATGGAGAATCTCAATTGCTAAACGTTTCATTGAAGATTGGGAGTGGCGGTTATCTATTTTGCAACGTCTTCTTCCTTTATCTGAACGCAAATGGAGATGGAAGGAAGCATTGACTGTGCTACGAGCAGCCCCATCCAAGCTACTTAATCTGTAAGTTTGATTATTTCTCTTTCTTTTTCATAATTTTACGAGTGACATATCAATATTCAATCGGTTAGTTCTCTCTTGTGATGTGTTGTAATGTGTTTGTTAATCAATTCTGATTTGTCAAACAGTAGTTTGTGATATTTACAAACATCTTCCTTCTAACAAGAACTTAAGAGTAGGAGAGGATTTTGTGTCATTTATTATATATGTGTATATATATATCTGAGGTTTATTAGTTTCCTCTTTGTATGTAGAAGACAGATCATTACCTAATGTTTGTCCTTATTTTTAGTTTTATACAACTCCTAGGAATATATCAACAATAATAACAAAAATTTGATTTTCTATCAAAATTTAAATATCTGTGATCACTTTTGGAGAGCTCCTCAGACACAATTTGGTTTTGTATAGTTTGTTGTTTTGGTGGACTGCTGGTTCACTTTTGTACTTTCTTCATTTTTGAATAAATTTTTTTGTTTCCTATAAAAAACTGATTTTTGTTTGTTCTGCAGCTGCATGCAAAGAGCAAAGTATGACATTGGGGAAGAGGCTGTTAATCGATTTTCATTATCTGCAGAAGATAGAGCTACCCTTGAACTGGCAGAATGGGTCGACGGTGCCTTCAGAAGAGTGTCTGTATGATCTAGATTCTCATTTCTCATACAAGCCTGACATTCTGAATTTTTCATTTTTACCTATGAAATGACTTTTCTCTATCAGTTTCTTAAGGGATATTTGTTTGCAATCAAAATACAATTTTGTTCTGGCTTCCATATTCTATTCTCAATTACGGTCAGGCTTGAATCTGCTGCATTCCTTGCACTATCATGCTTTCAATTTCCTCTGGTGTTATATGTTTTTTAGAATTATGATATACCAGATTTGAGGGGTCTGGTTGGACCTTTCATAAACTGGGATTATTAGTCCGTAGGAGGAGTTTTCATTCCTGAGGTCCATAATACTCGACCTTTGCATATTTATTAGATTTTGTCTTTGGTGTCCTTTCTTTTGCTAATGTAATCTGAATGGGCTTTTATATTTTTTAATCCTCTATATGTCTAATCAATAATGCAAGGGTAATATGCTCTGTTCCCTTCCAGGCAGAAGATGCAGTGTCGCGTGCTGCTGATGGGACTTCGGCTGTACAAGATCTGGACTTTTCCTCTTTACGCTCCCAATTAGGTTCTTTGGCTGCAGTGAGTGCTTATGATACAGAACCTTGATTCTACTTCCTACATCCCAATTAGGGAATATATAAATGTTTTTATGGCTTGGCAGATTCTTCTCTGTATTGATGTTGCTGCAACTTCTGCGAGGTCTGCAAATATGTGCCAACAACTACTGGATCAGGCAATACTTTTTATCTATAAGCTTGAAGTTTGTTTTATTGTATTCAAAACTCTACTACGAATGGCATTTCTTTTCTCCTAAACATGTATGTTTGTATTTATTGCATTTAGACCACTATGTATGGAATTTTGTTTATCTTAAACTTGAGTCTCCGCCTCAGTAATGATACTACCGACTTATTGAGGAAAAAGAATCTTTCATGCTCCGCAACTGCTTCAAGCGCATCTGAGATTTGTATTATCTGGTTTTTTCATCATAGCTCTTCCGCTAGGTGAATAGTGTACAATGTTCTGATATCAGATTATGAATGTAATTGCATTGTATGCAGGCTCAGGTTATGCTATCTGAGATATATCCAGGAGCTTCTCCAAAAGTGGGATCCAATTACTGGGATCAGATCTGTGAAGTGGCCATTATATCTGTTTCACGTCGTGTCCTTAAGCGTCTGCATGAATTCTTGGAACAGGTAAGGTTTCAAATATATAGAGAAACTGACCCTTACTAGCTAAGAGAAGTTAGCTTGATTATCTCAAGTAATTGTCATGTATTCTCTCTTATTACAATTTACAACAACTTAACCACAACAGGTAATTTCATAGACGGTCTTCAAGCTGTCTCCTAAATTCCTATTTTGCTTTTCATGGATAAACCAAATGATTATTAAAGTTTTAAGACTTCCAAGGCCAAGTTCCACGCAGAACTTGATATCCGGGAAGTATGGGTTTGTGGGAAAATATCTCCAGGGTTATGTAATGATGGCTAGATTGCAGAAAATTTTCCATTTGTAAGGAACATTCAATGTAGGGATAAGTTATTTGAGAAAAAAAGATGCAATCAACCAAGAAGCTGAAGACTTTAGAGTTTGTAGATTGACTAAAAGTTGTAGGTGTCCATGTATTTGGGAAAATCTCTCTTTGTTGTTCATTTGAAAAAATTATATTCCAATCGTGTGCTGAAAATATACCTTAATGAATTAAATTATTATTTCTATTTGAATACTTAAAATACCTCTCCGTCCTTTTTTTGTTGTTGTGAAAGTTCTGTGGATATTGCTCCTGTTATCCTTGTAGTTTTACTTTGTCTGTAATGAATATGACATGCTTTGCAAGCAAATAATTGCCTGTTTTGATCTGGCTGCATGATCTGTTCCTCCAGGATGACCCTCCAGCAGTTCAGGCCATTCTTGATGGGGGTATCATTATTTCATCAACTAAGGAGTCTCTTCGACAGGGGCAGAAGGAACGTGCTCTTGCTATGCTACATCAGATGATTGAAGATGCTCACAAGGGAAAGCGACAGTTTCTGAGTGGTAGCTTTATCCACTTTCATATTTTGTATTGCATGGGATGGGGTTCTTCTGCTGCATTTTGTTCTTTTAGCAATAGTTGAAAAGATGTGTTTTTGCACCTCTAATGCTTCTTTTCCTGTCAAATCTTAGGTAAGCTTCATAATCTAGCAAGAGCTATTGCTGATGAAGAAACAGAACCAAATTTCAGTAAAGGGGAAGGTCCATATACTGACCAAAAAGCCCAGTTAAATTTTGACAAGGATGGGGTTCTTGGACTTGGGCTGAAAGTTAAACAGACAGCTTCAAGTTCAACAACTGGAGATACTAGTGTGCTATCTGTTGGTTATGATATGAAAGATATGGGAAAGAGATTGTTTGGTCCATTAAGTGCAAAGCCCACAACATATCTTTCACAATTTATTCTCCACATTGCTGCAATTGGTGACATAGTTGATGGGACTGATACAACTCATGATTTCAACTTTTTCTCACTTGTGTATGAATGGCCAAAAGACGTAAGATTTTTAATTCTCAGCATTGTAGCTCATCTGATCTACATTTGATGTTTGTGTTAATGTTTTCTTTTGCCAAAAGTCTATTTCAAGTTTTCATGGAAAGAAATGGTCATAGCCTTTTTTCCTTCTTTCTCTTGGAATTTAATAGTTGAAGTTGTTCATATATTACAATTCAGTTTATTAAGGCTAATTTGAAATGAACTCGTGGAAGGAAATCTTGAGAATAAGTATTTTACAGCTGGTAAATTGTAAGGATTATTCCCAAAAGTCTATTTCAAGTTTTCATGGAAAGAAATGGTCATAGCCTTTTTTCCTTCTTTCTCTTGGAATTTAATAGTTGAAGTTGTTCATATATTACAATTCAGTTTATTAAGGCTAATTTGAAATGAACTCGTGGAAGGAAATCTTGAGAATAAGTATTTTACAGCTGGTAAATTGTAAGGATTATTCGATAGTAACAAGTCAGTGCAGTAATAAATTAGATTAATTTTCTTTCAGCAGGATCACAAATGTCCTAATGTTTTACTATTGTACTTTGCAGCTTTTAACTTGTCTAGTCTTTGACCAAGGCAGCACAGATGCAGCTGGGAAGGTGGCTGAAATTATGTCTGCTGATTTTGTCCATGAAGTGATTTCAGCGTGTGTACCTCCAGTTTACCCTCCAAGGTCTGGCCATGGATGGGCATGCATTCCAATCATTCCTACCTGCCCTCATAGTTTATCTGAAAAGAAAGTACTTTCCCCCTCCTCTAAAGAAGCTAAGCCTACCTGTTACACCCGATCCTCAACAACACCTGGAACCCCTTTGTACCCTCTCCAGTTGGATATAGTAAAACATTTGGTTAATATATCCCCTGTTAGGTCTGTCTTAGCATGTGTTTTTGGGAGCAGTATATTGTACAGTGGCAGTGACTCAACTATATCTGGCTCGTTGACTGATGAAATACTGCAGGAAACTGATGCAGATCATTTATTTTATGAGTTTGCTCTTGATAATTCTGAGAGGTAGTATACTTTCTTTGGAGAAGTGCAAGAGACTTGTTACCAGTTAACATTGTGAATTTCTAGTTTACATTTTTTTTCATCAACAGGTTTCCAACTTTAAACCGATGGATACAAATGCAAACTAACCTTCATCGAGTGTCAGAGTTTGCTGTGACGGCTCAACAAAAGGATGATGACAAGGTTAAACATGAAGCAAGAGCCACTGTCAAGAGACTCCGTGAGAATGACAGTGATACTGAATCAGAAGTTGATGAAAATGTTGGTAGTACCAATATTTCCGCACCCTTGGTGGACCTCAAAGGCCAAGATGGTGGAGGACCTGAAGCATGGCACGATTCCTCAAAATCTTTAATTGCAGAAGATGATACAACAGTTTTCCTTTCTTTTGATTGGGAGAATGAAGACCCTTATGAGAAAGCAGTGGACCGGTACTTGTCATGTTTTCATTTTTTTCGAGTAGCAAATGCTGACATTCTGATACTGGTGCCCTATACAACTTTTCTTGTTTGGTATATCTTGGTGCTACTTAAATGAAAACAGAACAAAGGAAGGTGTTACAGAAATGAAAATGGCAAAACTGTTATATATATTTACACACCAACCCACACACATATATTACATTTGAAAAGAAACCAAAATGAATTTAAGAGTTGCTATATAATTTAATCAAACACTTTTTTTCTTCTTTGAGGGGAAAATTAAACCTTTTGGTTAATTTCTTGTTCTTTTTTCTTCCCCAATTTTTTATATCTCCATTTTTCTATAGGTTTTGCTGGGCAATACATTCAAGTACCTTTTCTTAGCAGTATGTGTAATACATGCCTAGAATGACAATGTAGACAAGAAAATTAGTGCTTCTCCCCTCACCCATTTCTTTCTTTGCTCTAACCATATATGTTGAGGTGAAGGCAGTAATGCGTTAAGGGACAGTTATAACTTTAGCAATTTTGAGTGGTTGTTGTCATAATACTCTGATCAAAGTGCGATACTATCTGCTTATTGTCACTTATTCTTTGGGCAGACTGATTGATGAAGGAAAACTAATGGATGCACTTGCACTGTCTGATCGCTTTTTACGTAATGGAGCTTCAGATCGCTTACTTCAGCTACTTATTGAACGAGGGGAAGAAAACCATACAATCTCTGGACAGTCTCAAGGTTATGGAGGCCATAGCATCTGGAGCAATAGTTGGCAGTATTGCCTGCGATTGAAGGATAAACAACTGGCAGCTAGACTTGCTCTCAAGTATGTAGAGTCATAGAAGTTACATTTCAACTATTATGATATATATTTCCTGAAATTAAAATAATTGGGATATTCGTAATTGCTACCTACTCTTCCCAATGAAGTTTTTTGTATCTAGAACAAAACAAGTTTATCTCTCATAGAATATGCCATATGGTATCTCAAATATCAAAATTTGGTCTTTAGTTTCCCTGGCATGGCTGGACATCTATGAAGGTTCTCCTTATAAAATTAGATTAATCAATTTTATTTATGAAAAATTGAGATTGTCCTAATTTTATGTATTTGGCCTTTCACATTTTGAAAGTAACTATTTTTTTTTTTTTATAAGGACAACCTTTATAGATCGCTGGTTACTCCTAAATGTAGTCACTAAATTGAGAGAGTACAGACATTTATGACTTTTGACTTTTGAAACAGAAACTTTCAAATTAACTTATAAAATAAAGATTGCTAAATAGCTCATGGTGATCGTTGCCTTAGTGAGACTTGCTGTTAATATCCCAAAACTGATTGCCCACTACCATAGCTCTTGTCCATAAAATCTTGAAATTTCCAAATTACCCTTATTTTGTAAAATGTATTATAACTCAAAATAGCAAAATCATTTCATATCTTCTGAAAAGAATGAAAATGGAATTGCCTAATCTTAACTAGATTAGCCTAGAAGGATTCTGAAACATATTTCTAGTTTGCTTTGGTCTCTAAGCATTCTCTTTGTTGACACTTGTAGTCTGCATAACTTTCTTTCAGCCTTGTTATAATCGCTGGTGTGCACCATTAACAGTATTTTTCATGTGTAACTTATAATCCATGGCATATTGTGATATTCCTTGAACTTTGGACCCTATCCTCAAATTTAATTTTTTTATCCCAGGTATATGCACAGATGGGAACTCAATGCTGCTTTGGATGTTCTCACCATGTGCAGCTGCCACCTGCCTCAGAGTGATCCAATTAGAACTAAGGTACTTAATCTGGTTTACAATTTGATTCCATGTTTCTTAAATGCTAGACTTAATTCTCTTGGTTTTTTCTACCTGTGGTTGGACATGAGTTTTTGTTTGGTTACAATATTATTTTCGAACTGAACTTTTATACTTTTCCTTTATGTCGTCATTCTTTGAAATAGGTCTTGCAAATGAGACAAGCTCTGCAGAGGTACAGCCATATTTTAAGTGCGGATGATCGTTATAGCAGCTGGCAAGAGGTCATAGTTCTCTCCTATTTGTGAACTAAAATGAAAAAATAGTTGTTATTTTCTTACTGGTAATGCTATTTCATCCTTTATCTTAACTAACTATTCTTATTTTCTTCTTTATGCTTATCTGAATATGTCAGGTTGAAGCAGAGTGTAAGGAGGATCCTGAGGGCTTGGCACTTAGGTTAGCTGAGAAAGGAGCTGTTTCAGCTGCTTTAGAAGTGGCTGAAAGTGCTGGATTATCAACAGATTTGCGGAGAGAACTGCAGGGCCGGCAACTTGTGAAGCTTCTCACAGCAGACCCTCTCAATGGTGGAGGTCCTACTGAAGCGTCACGCTTCCTATCTTCTCTACGTAGCTCTGATGATGCTCTTCCCGTTGCAATGGGTGCAATGCAGCTATTACCCAATCTTCGATCGAAGCAACTACTCGTAATTAATTGTTTTTGTCTACCTCTTTTTCTGGGAGTCGACTGTATTAGTTTATTACATAAATTTTGTTCATTGAATTTCAAGGCTTACCTTCAGTTTAATTTTCTTGTCTTGCTGTTGTAAAGGTTCACTTCTTCCTGAAACGAAGAGATGGAAATCTGTCGGATGTTGAGGTTGCTCGGCTTAACTCATGGGCTTTAGGTCTTCGTGTTCTGGCTGCCTTGCCACTACCATGGCAGCAAAGATGTTCCTCCTTGCATGAGCACCCACATTTGATATTAGAGGTTTTGCTGATGAGGAAACAACTACAATCTGCTTCTCTGGTATTATAATTCTGATTTTATTCTAGATTATGCTTTTCCTGGCTCTGGTGATACTTTTACATGAGTCTGTACAACTTTGAATACCCTTTCATCATTTGCAAATCAATGGCTACTGCTTAGCTTTGGATCCTGGTTTCTTATGTAGCATTTGTAGACAAACATTTTTTTTTTTCTTTCTTTTTCCATATTTTTTTAATTAATTTGATGGTGATGTTTGGATGAAATTTGTTAACAGATCCTCAAAGACTTTCCTTCGTTGAGGGACAACAGTGTAATTATAGGGTATGCTGCTAAAGCTATTGCTGTCAGTATCAACACGCCCACCAGAGAACCTCGAATATCTGTTTCAGGAGCACGGCCTAAACAAAAAACGAGAACTGGTACAAGGTCATCTTTTACCAGCAGTCTAAGTAACTTGCAAAAGGAGGCCCGCAGAGCTTTTTCTTGGGCTCCACGTAATACTGGAGATAAGAGTGCTCCAAAAGATGTTTATCGAAAAAGAAAGAGTTCTGGATTGTCAGCATCTGAAAGAGTTGCTTGGGAAGCCATGGCTGGAATTCAAGAGGATCATGTCTCTTCATACTCTAGAGATGGGCCAGAACGGCTTCCTTCTGTTTCGATTGCTGAGGAATGGATGCTTACAGGAGATGCAACCAAGGATGAAGCTGTTCGTGCAGCACATCGGTATGAAAGTGCTCCGGACATTATACTCTTCAAGGTACGCTGGTCGGGCAGGCTAACAATTTAATTAATATGTTGGAAATAGAGGCGGTGCTGTGTATTACTGGATTGCTACTTGCACAGTTGCACTGTTATTGGTGCGTTGCCCATGACTGTAAACGTAGCTTTTTTATTATTATTGTTGGTCTACTTAATTGAGGGTGGTCATATGTATTTTGAATGAAATGTTGAACATTACAAATTCAAATAGAAGCATTTCTGTTCTAGGAATTCATGTTTAAATAATGATGATTATCCACTTTTTGCCTCTACTAGCTGTTCTTGACTGTTCATTTGTTCAAATGTGAAATATAACTCTGATAATTGTGACAAGGCATATGAAACTTCAAGATAATGAAATGATGGCAGCAAAGCTGGTTTTTTCTTTTTTGATGTCTGTTTTTGTCTACGGAGAGACTTGATACCTGATTTTCTTATCTTCTACAATAGCATTTAGTTGATTTCAGAATGCAAAAAATACACCATATATATGGTAAATGCATTGTTTGTTGCTGAAGCTTATGCAGGTGGTTGTCATATAAGGGTGACTTGACATTTCATGTTCATTTGGTGACTTGAGCATTTTAGTGGTGGCTTTTTATTTATTTATTTATTTATTTATTTTAATGAAATGAATATGAATCTATGCATGCTGCTTCTTGGCTTCTAAAGGTTTCATTTTTTTTTTCCAGGCTCTTCTTTCTTTGTGTTCTGATGAGTCAGTGTCTGCCAGAAGTGCCCTGGACTTATGTATCAATCAGATGAAGAATGTGTTGAGCTCCCAACAGGTGCCTGAGAATGCATCTATGGAAACCATTGGTCGAGCATATCATGTCACGGAAGCACTGACACAGGTATTAAACTTTGCTTTGTCCTGGGTTTGAAAGGAAGCAAATTATTTTCTATAATCATGATTACGCCAGCTAAAATGCACCATTAACAAAAGCCAAAATCATACTTTTTGAGGGTATGACATCGGTATCCATTTGCCTTGGACATGCAAAATTATTTATAATGTAGATTGCAGTAATTGATCTAGTGTTGCATGTGCAGGGACTAATTTATGCTAAATCCCTGCTGAGAAAACTTGCTGGGGTTGGTGACTTGTCTAGTAATTCTGAAAGGAATAGAGATGTTGACGATGCATCCTCCGATGCCGGAAGCTCTAGCGTTGGTAGTCAGTCCACAGATGAGATATCTGAAGTTTTGTCACGGGCAGACAAATGGCTAGGGCGAGCTGAGCTGCTTCAAAGCCTTCTGGGATCAGGAATTGCTGCTTCTCTTGACGATATTACTTTGTCATCTGCCCAACTCCGTGACCGGTTGATTGTTGATGAACGGTACAGCATGGCTGTCTATACTTGCAGAAAGTGTAAGGTAAACATGATAACTAGAAAGTTAATGTCATTGTTCTACATGGATAGTTGAGTTTATGACAACTTGGAGTTATGTCAGATTGATGTTTTCCCGGTGTGGAATGCTTGGGGACATGCTTTGATTCGGATGGAGCACTATGCACAAGCTCGCGTGAAGTTTAAGTATGTAGAATACATATATATCTATAATTATACCGCTGCATAGTAGATAAAGAGATAAAATTAAACAGATTAGACTCTCTCTCTCTCTCCTTTTCTCCTCCCTGGAATATTCTGGAGTTTTTGGGTGGTCTTATTACTTATTTGGTTGTTTCCAGGCAAGCTCTTCAATTGTACAAGAATGATCATGCACCTGTCATTATGGAGATCATTAATACAATCGAAGGCGGTCCTCCGGTGGATGTTGCGGTTGTGCGTTCCATGTAAGACAGTATTCAAAGTCAAAATTTCCTAAGTTTATCACTGCATTGGAAGGCATTAGGTTTGCTAATGGGCTACAAGCTGGGCAAACATTGTCCAAAAATTTAGATGCTAATCAATGTTTTGTAGGTTTTACATGATGTCTTTATGCCTTTCTGTTAATCTGTGTTTTGATTTAGATGTCCTTTACAATTTTTATTACGGTATAATTTTAAAGGCAGAAAAGATTGTTTTTATGCTATCTTGTCTTTGTCTTGGCATGTCTGTATGTCTAGATCTCTGTGAAGTATATATGATCTTTCAGAAAAAAAAAAAAAAAAAAAACAAGTAAATTATAATAATTGTAATTCCATATGTTTTTCATCACATCTGAATCTGACCTGGTACTTCAGGTATGAGCATTTGGCCCGAAGTGCACCAACAATCTTGGATGACTCTCTTTCTGCTGATTCATATCTGAATGTTCTGTACATGCCATCTACATTTCCACGTTCAGAGAGATCCAGGCGATCCCAAGAATCTTCAAATAATAATTCTACATCTGATTCTCACTTTGAAGATGGACCACGCAGCAACCTAGACAGCATTAGATATGTAGAGTGTGTTAACTATTTGCAAGAAGTGAGCTCAACTTCCTTTGTTCTTGCTTGGGCATATGTTTTAAGCTATTTAAGTCTGGGGCATGCCTTTGGATTCTACCTTTACCTAAATCTCTGTGTTTCACCTAACTGAATTTCCCTATCTATCCACACTCACATACATGTGCTCCACCATTTGCATACCGGTAAACGTGGGGAAATTTTCTTCAATTTGAGGGTTGGGAGTGGCAATATAAGTGACAGAACTTATAAAACAGTTTATGCCTAGTACTAGTTGATTTAATGTAATATTACAAAGTAACTAACAAATAAATTGTAATACAAAACTACAGAAGTGAATCAAGTTAAGAGAAAAAAATTGAAACAGGATCTGAATGATAAGTTTAGGGGGACCGATGATTAAAATTGGAAAAATTTCATCTATTGTTTTTATGACAATTGACAATTGTCTGTGTCACAACATGTACTGGGCCCCCACTGATTTGCGCAGCATTAGAACACATAGTGAAAGGTATTCGACATGCTTGTTCTTGAGTAAGAGTTGCTCTGGGGTTAAATGTCTCATCTCAAATCGTTACTTTTTGTTGGTTTTATGTTTTAGTCTTCAAACTTAATATGCTGCATGGTTATTATTATTCTATGGTAACATCTTCAATCTACTATACTTTGTTATTGGAGGTCTGGTCTTTATAGGGTTTTTCTGATCTTTGCAGTATGCTCGGCAGCATTTGCTTGGTTTTATGTTCAGGCATGGCCACTTCCGTGATGGTTGTATGCTGTTCTTTCCTCCAAATGCTGTTCCGCCACCTTCTCAACCTTCAACAATTGGCGTGGGTACCTCATCTTCCTCTCCTCAAAGACTCGATCCTTTGGCGACTGATTATGGCACTGTTGATGATCTGTGTGACCTGTGCATTGGCTATGGTGCAATGTCCAGTTTGGAAGAAGTGATTTCAATTAGAATGTCATCTGTAAAGAAACAGGATGTAGCTGTAAATCAGTATACAGCCACAGCCCTTGCTCGTATCTGCACTTATTGTGAAACTCATAGGCATTTCAATTATCTATACAAATTTCAGGTAATTGTGGTGTTTTGGATGGTACTGTCAAGTGTTTTATTAATTTATTTTTTCGTGTGTGTTTTTGAGATTCTCTTTTTTTTTTTTTAAGAAAATTGTGTATTGTTAGAAAGAGAACACATTATGGGGATCTGCAGATAGATCAAAAATGAGAACAGACAAAGCTTTGTTTCCTTTTACTGATAAGAAAACCACTTTTTTAATTGGCTGAATGAGTGCCCAGTGCGAAACTTGGAGCATGTAAAATGTAGAAGTATAAATATTCAAAATAGGATACACATTCCAGTTCCAGAAATATACTTGTGAAAAAAAGACATAAAAACAGTTTATGATCCTTTTTCACCTTTTTAACTTGAGTGTAATTGCTCGTATGATTAAGTTATAACAAGCATCAACCATGGGAATGCTGTTAATTTTGTGATGATTTAATGTTTCTTCTCTCTCTCTCTCCCCTTCTGTTTTTGTTTTTCCTTGCATGGGTTCCTTTATTGTTAAACAGCATATAGAATGTTAACTATATTTGAGTTTAGATAAGCCTTACTATTTGCTCCATGTTCTATTGTTTGCCATTGGTGTGTTTATAAACTTCCCTTGGTTCAGGTAATCAAGAAGGACCATGTTGCTGCTGGGCTTTGCTGTATCCAATTATTTATGAACTCTTCTTCACAGGAGGAGGCTATCAAACATTTAGAAAATGCTAAGGTAACCAAGCTCCTAATAATTTTAAGTGCCATCCTGTGTTCTATTTTAAAGTTGAAAATGGTATGTTTATGTGTAAGACTTTATTCAGAAAAACTGATATGGTAGATGAGATAAAATTCACAAAATGGTACTCCACATGATATAATCTGAAATGATGGCCATAGATAAATCATTCCGTAAAAGTGTTAGGCATAAGGTGAGATAGCTCTTTGATACAAAATCTTTGTTCACCCACATAATTGTAATTTTACAGCTTGCTTATGGGCTTCAGTGTCTAATGACTTTAGGTACTCTACTTTTTTCTTAATTCACTTTAATTGGGAAGGTGTTGTGGGATAATTTGTTCTGCTTTGAGTTCCCATCTGTTTTGTAGGCCTTGTTTTTTGTCTTGTAGGCTGTCTTTATTACCCTAGGCGTTTTTTGTCAGCCTTGGTGGACTGCTAAACTATGTCCAAAAATTAACAAGTGCTTCCATCTTATGCTAGATAGCACAATGTGTGCATGTCAAATGGTGTAGACTTTATGTTATCATGTGATTAGTGCGTGATGTGCAACAGAGAGGTGGAAAGTATTGATTTCTTATTTCTTTGTTTTTCTTTTGCTTTAAAACTGTATTTAAGGCAACAGGACTTTTGTAGGTCATTTTGGCTTCTTTAACTCTGTTTTTTGTCAAAAAAATTTATGAGTTTGGTGAGGACCTATTATTTGATGCAATAAAAAATGTCTTTGTTTCTTGAAAAAGAAAATAAATATATATATATATTTTTATGTCATTGGGTTTCATCTTTACATTTAAGTTACAGATTCTTTCAATTTGTAACAGCTGCTCTGTTTTCATTTACCTTTCTTTTGCTTCTAGATGCATTTTGATGAAGGGTTGTCGGCCCGATACAAAGGTGGAGACTCTACCAAGCTTGTTACTAAGGGTGTTAGAGGAAAAAGTGCCTCTGAGAAACTCAGTGAAGAAGGACTTGTCAAATTTTCTGCTCGGGTATCAATCCAGGTAATATATATCAACTAGAGAGAAGGATAATTTGTTTATTATGAGCTGAAAGCAATCCAGAGAGTGTAATGTCTACCATTTAGAAATCAGCCGCATTGACATTAAATTGATGCCAAGCTATTTTGAACTCTTTCTTTCACAAAAAGAGAGACAGTTTCTTTAACTGACTTTTAGTTTGAGACATATGTGAAAGAATAATTTCTGACTACAAAGGAGAGACTGGTGTATTCATGCTTGTAATTTTGAGTATGTATATGGAGGTCTGACGGTAATATTGTGTCATCATACAATATTAACTTCCTAGCTTCTGACATTATTGGCTCCAATCGTTTCAGATTTAGAATGTTGTAATGCTTATGTATTATGGCTCTTGGGCTTTGCTTTATATTTGCTTGTATTTAAGTAAAGACATTAAAGTTTACACAGTTAGTCTATAGATATGATTGATGACATCACACTCCTATGGCCATTTACTTATTTCCAGATGCATGAAGATTCTCTGATACATCATTGTAAAAGTTTTCTACTTGCAGAAAGATAATTACATTGGACTTATACATACTGTAGGTGGAAGTTGTAAAATCCTTTAATGATCCGGATGGACCGCAGTGGAAACATTCTCTTTTCGGTAATCCAAATGATGCGGAAACCTTCAGGTTGGTGGCATCTTGGCATCTTGATTATTGTTGGGTTCAGTTAGTGCTTAGAGGCACTCAATTATTCTTTGAGGATGTATAAATTATTGTCAGAGAATTTAATTTTCATTTTTATAATTGTTTTTGGCCTAAAGTTTTGGTGGACTTAATGTATTGTGTTTGAAGTAAATTTTAAGCTTTAAAGGTTATCTGTTTTTCTTTGAATAATGTTAAAACACGTGTTAGTGTTTGAATCCAAAGTTTTGGTGGACTTAATGTATTGTGTTTGAATAATGTTAATTCTTTGAATAAACTTTAAATACACATCTTACCTTAAGTCTTTTTCATGGCAAACTGATTTGTAACTGCCACATCATCACCACATAATCCCATGCACTACATGGCTGCAACAAATCAGCTTGCCACATCTTTTTGGGCAAAAATATATAAGCATTAGAGGGGTATCGTTTTACCCAAGTCTTAGAGATATACAAGAGAAACTTCTAAAACTCAAGGGAGAGGAAACTAACTGATGCGAAAGGAAAAAAAAAAAAGAATGATGGATGGTTGGAGATTTTAATAGAGAAGGGTGGAATTCGAAGGTGAAAAATGCAATTTGCCACAGGTCATAGCTAGAACTTGTATCAGAAGTTAATTTGATGATGCTTTTCTGTTTACATAATGCTGAACTTTTTCGTTCCGATTGAGAAAGGTATTATCAATGATAAAAGAGACTTATTTATTTCATGTGCTGCTATTCAGGAGAAGGTGTAAGATCGCAGAGACTCTCGTTGAGAAGAATTTTGATTTAGCTTTTCAAGTGATCTATGAATTTAATCTGCCAGGTAGCCATATACATAAGTTATTGTTCACATAGTAAATTTCTTACATATTGCTTTTTGTCTAACGTGGTTACTCTTTTAATATATGCCTTCTTCTTTTCATACATTGCAGCTGTTGATATATATGCTGGTGTTGCTGCATCACTTGCAGAAAGGAAAAGGGGTGGTCAGTTGACAGAATTTTTTAGAAACATAAAAGGAACAATAGACGATGATGATATGGACGAGGTAATTTGATTTCATTCTCTTAGTATAGTCTCCACAACTTAAGAAGGGCGTAACAGAAACATGACTCAAATTTTGTATTGCATATGTATCAATGCTAGATTTGTGTTCAGTAGTATACCCATCTCTTATCCATCACTCACATAGTTTGTTCTACTTTCAGTTGTAAGCATGTTTCATACTAGATTCTGAATGATGCATATTTTGGGTCAATGTAGGTCTTGGGGGCCGCAATAAATGTATATGCAAATAAACACAAAGAACGCCCCGATCGTCTCATAGACATGTTAACCAGCAGTCACAGGTAATTTTTATGTATAGTAAAAAGTACCGAATATGCTTTGTTTAACTTAAAATCAATTTTTTTGAGGGGTGATTTAGATATGGTTCTAACCTTCAATAATTTCATACATAGATATTCTAACCTTATATATTATCTACCTAAATTTAGCAGCTCGTCATATTTGGACAAGCTGCATTGTACATGTCTGGCTAAAAGTTTTATTGGTGTGCTAGACAAGGCTCTTTCAATATATCCATCCAACTTAGTTTTAATGACTACTACACTTGTTTAGTTCTGTATATCTTGTCTGTATGTATCTCATGGAGCAATTACTGAGAAAAGGGTTTGGAAAGGTGAGGGACCATTCTCAGCAATGGTGCAGATTATTGTGTTTTAATGTGATAAGGAGCAGTTTCTATTAAATAACTTGTGACAGTAGACTGTAGAGGTTGAATTGCTTAAGCTGCTAAATTATTTAAACCTTGAGATTGTCGACACTTAAATTTGTATCACAATACATAACTCTGGTTTTCTTCATTTCTTAATTACCATTTGATAATGTCCTTGCAGGAAGGTGCTGGCTTGTGTGGTTTGTGGTCGTCTAAAAAGTGCTTTCCAAATTGCTTCTCGAAGTGGAAGTGTGGCTGATGTCCAATATGTAGCTCATCAGGTTATTCTTTTTCTAAATTTAGTTTCTGTCATACGATTTTACAAGTTTGTGTGTCTCATCCAGGAAGATGGCACCATACTTAACCAGATCCTATGAGATGGTTAGTATGGCATGTCACACATTGTTCTGGTCTGTACCGATGATGTTCGATCATGTGGCACAGAACTGAGGGGTTATAAACAGTAATGTTTTAAGTGAATGGTGTGATACTATATTTTCTACTGGGTTGAAATATTAAGGCTCAAAATTATTGCCTTATTGGTTGCAGGCATTACATGCAAATGCACTACCTGTGCTTGATATGTGTAAACAGTGGTTGTCTCAATACATGTGACTTAATGCTCAAAGAATAGTGTATCTGGTTAAAACTTCAAATCATGCTGCACCCTAATCGTTTGGTGGTTTTTCCCTATTGAGAAAGTTCCAAAGCCATGAAGTTCAGCTGCACCACCGCTCATGGAAATTTTGACGAATCCAGATGCTACTTGAATCATATGCCATCTGGAATACAAGTAATCTGAAAATATTATGACAAGAGCTTAAGAAGTCTGTTCTTGTCTTTCTTTTTTTTGTTGTTAGCTTTCCCTTTCTGCATTAAGTTTGCCATGGCTGCTACTTTTCTACCGTTTTAGTTGGTTCAGTATTTTGTGAGTGAGGTGCAAAAAATGTGCCAAGAAAGCTGAACCGAATGCATCATACGGCAAACGCTCATTGCAGATCAAAGAACAATGAATACTCAAAAGGTGCTCATAGACGATGTAAATTTGGTTCCCATCTGTGTATATAAGAGAACGTAGTGCTGCAACGGCTACTAGATTTGCTTTCCTCTTGTATTTTGTAGGATCTTTCGAGGATAGGACGGAGAGTATAGTACTGGAAGAGCTTCTAAGGTTTCTTTTACTGTATTTAAATGAATTCTTTTACCAATAATGTACTGTTGTAAAATTGATGTTGTGGAGCAAAAAAGAAGGAAAAAAAGAAAGAAAGAAATAAAAGCAAAAGCAAAAGCAAAAGAAAAGAAAAGAAAAGAAAAGCTGAAACATTTTTATGTACATACAGTTGATATTCTTTCATGGTTTGATGTTCCCTTGATTTAAATTCATCATTTTCTTGGATATTATACATGTTTTGCATGTATCTCCACACAAGAAGAGACTTATATTGACTCTCTAAAGCAAGATTTGAAGAAATTTGATTATTAATTTTAAAATAACAAGAAAATTGTCAGCAATTGGAATACATTTTCATCACAATTTCATATGGAATGCAGCCTCTGATAAGATACAACTTCTGCAACTACTTTAGTAAAAGCATTTCCATATACACATGACATTTTACACCATTAAGCTCCAGAAAACAGATCACTAACTCTTCCATGTAATTCCCATCAACGGCTAGATTTTGCTCGATTCTTGACACCACCATCTCCGTCATGGACTGCCGGAAGTCCTTGCATGGCTCCATTGAGTAGGTCGCGAGGGCGACTGAATCTCTTGGAAGCATGACCCTCTTCAACTTGACACGTGCCTTTCGCAGACTAGGGTCAACGATAAACGATGTGGTTTTGAGAAAATTGTAATTCTCTAATAGGGAACGGGATGAAGATGAACTTTTAGGCTTTGGATTTTTGAGATTTGAAATATGATTTCGAAGATGTTTTGTTTTGGTCATTTTCACTGAGTGATACAATGAAAGAAATTCAGTTACATGTAAATCCTTTTTGAAACTTAATAATGTATTTTGCCTCCTCTTTCTTCTTAATGTTATCTGTGTATCATGACCACTTTCAAGAAAAAAGTTTGTTCATTCTTGTCATTATATAAATGATAAGGCTATTCAATATCACAAGTTAGAAAAATCTCAGGAGATTTTTTATTTATTTATTTATTTTTTATTTAACAAATCTCATGAGATTTAAGTATAGACTAAAAATATATAATAAAGGAGAATGATGATTAATGATTGTTGCATAAATGACAAGTGTATCTTGGTGGCATACGCATAATGCTATTTAAGGATTGTTTTTAAAGATTGAATTCTCTACCAATCATGCATTGACAAGTCACATCTCATCTATTTTATTCCTTTTTTTTGATGACAATGAAGTGAATAATTAATAGATTATTTTGAGGGTACCGATATTGACACCCATAAGTATGATAAGTACGCTCATATTTTAATAAAACTTTTAATTACAAAGATATCATACAACTCTAACAATGAACTGGAGTAGCTTAGTTGGTTAGAGTGTGTGTGGCTTTTAGCTTAAGGTTAAAGGCTCAATTCTTGATAGAGGCGTTTTTTAATTTTTTATTTAACGGTCAAAAGGATTTTGGATGAAAAACTTAACAGAAAGGGTAAAATGACCAATATTTTGGGTTTTAGGGGATTGACTGGCCATTATTGAAACTAGAAGAATCAGTTTATCTAATATGGTAAACCTCAGGGGGAGAAATGATAATTTCTCTTATTTTTATTATACTGTATTTAAAAGGGAAAATTGCACAAACTTACCCTAACGTTTCCCATTATGGCATAATATTCAACTAATGTCTTTAATTGCACAAACAACCCCTTATGTTAGTCAACTTTGGTTAAAGATAACCATTGACCATGATTTTTTTTAAAGCCCAAAATTGCCCTTGCACTTTATTACAAAAAAAGTCTTAAGCCCTTTGTTTAAAACATTATTTACTTTAAATTATTAGAATATAAAAAATAAACACTAAGCATAATCCTTTTAAAATAAAATAAAAATTCAAAAATAATATATTAAAAACAAAACAATTTAAGAAAACGTTATTTTGAGAAAATACAATTTAATAATATATTAAAAACAAAACAAAAAAAATATTATTTTGAGAAAATATAATTTAAAATTATGTAAGTTCAATATGAATAGTGGTAATGTGTTACATATTTTTGAATTTTTTTTGTTTTTATTATATTATTTTTGAATTTTTTATTTATTTAAAAAGGATTATGTTTAGTATTATAAACACAAATATAAATAAAATCATCAAAAGTTTGAAATAAAAATATAATCATTTGTCATAATAAAATACAGCAGCACCGAAAATTTGTTCAATGTGTATCTCTATAAGACAAAATAATTTGAATCAATATAAATTACGCATTATATTTTGATTCAAAAATAAAAAAAAATAAATACTAAACATAATCCTTTTTAAATAAAAAAATGTTTTAAATTTCAAAAATATGTAGCACATTACCACTATTCATATTGGACTTGCATAATTTTAAATTATATTTTCTTAAAATAACGTTTTTTTTTTTTGTTTTTTTTTTATAAATATTATTAAATTGTATTTTCTCAAAATAACATTTTCCTAAATTGTTTTGTTTTTAATATGTTATTTTTGATTTTTTTTTATTTAAAAAGGATTATGTTTAGTATTTATTTTTTATATTCTAATAATTTAAATTAGATAATGTTTTAAATAAAGGGCAATTAAGATTTTTTTTTTTGTAATAAAGTGTAGGGGCAATCTTGGGCTTTCAAAAAAAATAATGTTCAATGGTTATCTTTAACCGAAGTTGACTAACAGGAGGGGTTTTTTGTGCAATTAAATGCATTAGTTGAATATTATGTCATAGTGGGAAACGTTATGGTAAGTTTGTGCAATTTTCCCTATTTAAAACACAATTTGTATTATAGTCATTATATTAATACAATAACTTAGATAACAAGAAAAAGACAAGCAAGTCAGGGTGGCCGAGTGGTCTAAGGCGCCAGACTCAAGTTCTGGTCCTCAAACGAGGGCGTGAGTTCAAATCCCACTTCTGACATTCCTTTTTTTCAATTTTTTTTTTTTTTTTTTGCTTTTAATTTGGCCCAAGCCCATATCTTTCGATTAATTAAAAGAAAACCCAAAATCTGTCATTTGCTATCATTCTGGTCCAGGCCTATCTTTCGAATAATTAAAAAAAGACAGAATTTCATATAAGTCCTACCTTTTTGGTAATTTGTCACCTTTATAAATGTCTTTTCAAATTCATCACTTTAGTCCTTACATTTTCCAAAACTCATCACTTTAATCCATTTGACCAAATATGTGAAAGTTAACTATTTTAAAGGCAGAATTGCATATAAGTCCTACCTTTTTGGTAATTTATCACCTTTATAAATGTCTTTTCAAGTTCATCACTTTAGTCCTTACGTTTTCCAAAACTCATCACTTTAATCTATTTGACCAAATATGTGAAAGTTAACTACTTTAAAATCTGTGAAAGTACATTTTTACTCCTATTACTATTTAATTTATCTAAAATGATTATCTTAGCTTTAAATTAAAATGAAAAACAATAAAATTTTTAATAATAAAATCTTAAATAAATATATTACAAAAAAAGCTTAAATAAATAATTTAAAAAATCCAATAATTTTTTCTTATTTTGTATTTTTTTCATAATGAATTTTTATTTAGCTAAAATGATTATCTTAGCTTTAAATTAAAATGAAAAACAATAAAATTATCAATAATAAAATCTTAAATAAATAGATTACAAAAAAAAAAAATTATGAAAAAAAAGCATTTAAAGCTAAGATATTCATTTTAGCTAAATTAATATCCATTATGACAAAAATACAAAAAAATAAAATAAAAATATTAATGGATTTTATTATTATTATTTACTTAAGATTTTTTTTTTGTAATATATTTATTTAAGATATTATTATTGAGAATTTTATTATTTTTCATTTTAATTTAAAGCTAATATAATCATTAATATGGATAAAAGTGTATTTTTACAGGTTTTAAAATAGTTGTCTTTCACATATTTGGTCAAATGGACTAAAGTGATAAATTTTAGAAAAAGTAAAGACTAAAGTGATGAATTTAAAAAAACATTAATAAAGGTGACTAATCATCAAAAAGATAGGACTTATATGAAATGTTACCTTAAAAAAAAAAAAAAAAAAAAAAAGTTCAAAGTTTGTACAGATCACCAGTCAGTCAAGCAGTCACCACCAGATGACTAAAAAATCCTTCGCAAGTGATTGAAATTGAAAATTTGAAATCACGTTGTCGAATGTGGAGGCGTGTCGACACAAAACAGATTTTGTGGAGAAAAGAGAAGACTAATGGCAGCCAACAGCAGAGAAAGTAGAAGACGAAAAATTCTCGAAAGAGGACCCGACCGCTTATCTCTCATCACGGGTCGGATCCCTCCTCCGTCCTCACAACTCCCTTGTGATCCCACCACCGATTCATCTCAGCCGTTGATTTCCACCGACCACCAACACCATCTCTCAGATCAAACCACCGGTACGTTACCCCTCTGTCTCCATCTTATATCCATTCTTTTTTGATATTGATTATACAACTGTAACTTAGTAAACTGATATAGACAAAAATGCAATACAGCTTTTTATATGTACTTTGAATTATTACTTATTAGAGATAATTTAAACATGATTTTGATGATTTGCTTTTCAATTTTGTTCTGTTAGTTTAAATGTGGTGTGGGTTTAGTTGAAATATGAACAGATTTAGTTCAAATTTTATGTCAAAAAGTGTGTTTGTGGTTTTCAGTATCTGCTATTGAATTTGGGAAACTTGTTATTTTTCATTTGGATACACTTGTTCATGGACTCGGATTCGGTTGATATGCAGTTTCTCCTGATGTGGAGGACAAAAGCAAGAGCGATGCCTCCGGTTCTCTGTTGCCTAAACAAGATCCTGTTATAGATTCTGGCCTTACTGGTGCTCATGACACTGGAAGTAGTGTCGAACCACCTTTTATTGAATCTGGGACTGGCATTGAAGACTCAAGAGCTTCTGCTTCCGAAGTCAATGGCACAGTACAATCATCTCCGATCTCATTGACCAATCAAAATTCATCTGTTTCAACATCTAGTGTGGAGCGAAACTTGGAACCGCCACAGACATATCAGTATAGGTTTTTCACTCCAAGTCAAATAAAGTCTGCCATTGCGGCAACAGAGATTACCCGCCTGTTTTGTTCTGTAGCAGCAGCCGTTTTAGTTGTTTTGTCGTGTCTAGGGTTTCCTCTACTGGGAAGCAACAATATCGTAAAGAGCATCGTAAGCTTTAGACCCCTTTATCTAGTTCTGCTGACTAACGTAACAGTCGTGGTTTGGCGACTTCTTTCTGATAATCAAGGAGGATTTCAAAGGGCTACCAGAGCAGGAATTAAGATTCCTTCAAACGATGCATCTGATTGGGCTGAGCAAGCAAGCAAGCTTTTGGAGGTAGGCTTGGTGATGCAGAAGGCAATTGATGCTGTTTTCATAGATTGCAGCGTCTATTCATTAATTATCGTATGTGGACTCTCCTTTGCCAGTTTGGTCAGCTGATTTCTTTCTTTCATTTATCTCTAAATGAACCAGTTCATCTGTTGTACGATATAACTCTAGGTAACTGAATTGTTTATAGGATGATTTTGTTTTCTATAGTCTGCATGTGATTTAGTTTCTTGTATTTGAAAGGTGAAATATACGGATTTGCATTCCCTGTTGCTTTACAATTGAGAATGACTAGACTTGTTGGAAGAAAGATCTCTTGTTTGTGGTGTAGGTTTTTACCATTCTTATACGGATTGCTAGACCCTTCTGAAAACAACCTATTATAGTTTGAGAGGATGTATTAACCTGTTTTAGGCATTTAGCACGGGCTTTTATGTCAGACAGTTGGGTTCTGTAATAGGAGCAAATATAGGATGAGTTTGTGCTCTGTGTGATCGTTATACGAGGGTTACGCTTAATTTTGAGATTGTAACATTAAAAAAAATGGCTAGAGATGATCTTGGCTTAACACCAGTGTGTTATTACTTAAAACTATATCGACTTAGATAATGCCATATTAATCCGAAGTGTATTTTCTACAAGAATCTGATGCTGTCAAAACTTTTGACTTAAAAGTTTGAATCCAGAATGGGAAAGGAAATTAGAGAAGTTTAAAGTACAAAAGAATGTTAATCAAAGAAGTAAACAGCAGAGCAACTTTAGGATCTTATGGTCATTTGTGTTCTCGCAAAAAGTACTGACTTCCCGCCTGAGTTTTTGTGAAGTTTTGAACAATCACTCACTGGTATCCTCAGTCATTATGTCAGTCAGATCGTTGGTTAGGTCCTGATGCGAAGCTAGCAACTCTAACAACCAGAAAATGTCCTCTGAAAATGGTTTCCTATCATCTCCGGATATGAATTCTTGAACCTCATTGTTGACCTCAGTCAAACTGCACCCCGGGGTTTTCTTCATGCTCTTACTTATGAGTTTCCTCAACCTGGACACAGCCTCCCACTTTCCGATGTCTGCATAAATATTAGAAAGCAACACGTAATTCCCTGTATCTTCGGGTTCAATATCCAGAAGATGCTCCATTGCTATCTCAGCAATCTCAAGATTGCTATATGTTCTGCAAGAACTTAACAAAGAACCCCATGTCTTCGAATCCGGCTTCATTGGCATCTCCTTAATGATATCGAGAGCCTGATCTAGACGTCCCGAACGCCCAAGTAGATCAACCAAGCAACCATAATGCTCAACTCCTGGCTCTATGTGATAATCTTTTCTCATAGAATCAAAATACATCAACCCCTCACTCCAAAGACCTGAATGAGAACAAGCTGATAACAGACCAAGAAATGTCACACCATTTGGTTCAACGTTTGCGCTCTGCATTCGTAAAAACAATTCAATAGCTTCTTGAGCTTTCCCATGATTCGCTAGCCCTCCAATCATGGTACTCCATGAAATGACATCCCTCTCCAACATCTGATCAAACAACTGACAAGCTTGATCAATGCAACCACATTTCGCATACATTTCGACAAGAGCATTACAAATATTAGTCTTCTTGAGCAAATCACTCTTATCACAATACATATGAATCCATTTCCCCAGCTCAAGTGCCCCTAAATGTGCACAAGCAGGCAACACAGAGACAATACTTATCTCATCAGGTTCAATACCTACCATTTGCATCTGCCTGAAAACATCCAATGCTTCGCCATAGTACCCGATACGCGTGTACCCCGAGATCATTGCAGTCCAGGAGACAATAGTCTTATAAGGCATCTCATCAAACAGTGCTCTTGCTCTTCTCATTTGACCCACTCTAACGTGCCCAGAAATAAGACTATTCCATGAAATCACATCTCTCACAGTCATTTCATCAAAGATCTTGTGTGCATCACTTATATCATCACACTTGATATACATATCCATCAATGAATTCTCTGTTATAGAATGTGACTTTGGCCCAAATTTACACACGTGGGCATGGACTTGTTTCGCCAAAAAACAACACATAAGTCCGGCACATGACTTTATCACAAATGGGAATGTGAATTTATCAGGCAAAATCGAGTTTTTTTCTCGTTTTTGGTCTGTTAACATTTGCTTGTAAACATCAACTGCTTCACGATACACATGGTTATGCGTATACGCCCTGATCAGTGCATTGTACAAGAACAAATTTGGCTGGTTTACTTTTTTGAAAAGCAAGCTTGCGTACTCCAAATCTCCTTTGTTATCACACACGTCCACCATTTTTGTCACCAAGAAGTTGCTCTGTGAGAGTGAGAACTTGACAATCTGGGTATGAATTTTCTTCAACTCTTTCACGTTTATACAGTTCTGCAACAAAGGTACAAAAAGATCTTCCAGTTCTTTGATACTCAACATACCGTTTCTCGTTAAAAATCGATGAACCGAGTGCCGTTTTCAGTGTTAAGTGAACGGCAGAGGTTGGCTGACTTATTGAGGTACTGTTCGAAGAACTTGTTACTTGGCAATGGAGTCCAAGTCCATGGAGCTGTTTTAAAAATGGGGTTTGGTCTGGATTTGATGTTGAGCAATGACCTTATAGGTATGTATACAAAATGTGGTCAAATGAACAATGCTCGTGTTGTGTTCAATAAAATGCCTGACCGAAATGTGGTTTCGTGGACATCACTTATGTGCGGATTTTTACAAAACGGTAATGCCAAGGCGTCGTTGTCTCTGTTTTCTCAAATGGGATCTTCAAGTGTTAAACCAAACGAATTCACTTTTTCGACCAATATCAAAGCTAGTGGGGTTTTGAGTTGTATTGAAACTGGGACGCAGATTCAGGGTCTGTGTGTGAAAACTGGATTTGAAAGGAATCCTGTGGTGGGAAATTCTGTTGTTGACATGTATTCAAAATGTGGAAGAATTGATGAAGCTGAGCGAATGTTCAGCACAATGAATGTTATAAATCTTATAACTTGGAATGCAATGATATCGGGTTATACGCAAGCTGGATATAGTGAGAAAGGTTTGCTTTTGTTTCGAAAAATGCAAGAACAAGGGGAAATTCCCGATGAATTCACGTTTACAAGCACGTTAAAGGCTTGTAGTACTCTTGGTTCGAGTTGGGGAGGTACCCAAATTCATGGTTTCTTAATCACTAGTGGATTTTCATGTTCCGTTAAATCAACTGTTGCAGGTGCTCTTGTTGATTTTTATGTGAAATGCAGATGCTTATTGGAAGCTAGAAGAGTGTTTGATCAGATAGAACAGAAGAATGTAATATGTTGGAGTGCATTGATTCTTGGTTATGCTCAAGAAGAGAACTTAGCAGAGGCCATGGACTTGTTTAATAAACTGAGGGAGAGTGGCGTTCAAGTAGATGGGTTTGTTCTATCCAGCATGACGGGTGTCTTTGCCGATTTTGCTCTTGTGGAGCAAGGGAAGCAAATACATGCATATGCCATCAAAATCCCATCTGGTTTAGACATATCAGTTTCAAATTCAATCGTGGATATGTATCTCAAGTGTGGACTAATAGACGAGGCAGAAAAACTTTTCAGCGAAATGCCAGCAAGGAATGTGGTTTCTTGGACAGTCATGATCACCGGCTATGGAAAGCATGGTCTTGGCAAAGAAGCAGTTGGTTTCTTCAACAAGATGCAATTAGATAACATTGAGCCTGATGAGGTGACCCACTTGGCTGTACTCACAGCCTGTAGCCATTCCGGGCTCATAGCCGAGAGTCAAGAATACTTTTCTAGATTGTGTCAAGATCCCCGAATGAGACCTAGAGTAGAACATTACTCGTGTATGGTCGACTCTCTAGGCCGAGCTGGACGCCTAAAAGAAGCTAAGAATCTCATCGAAAACATGCCTGTAAAACCAAATATAGGGATATGGCAGACATTGCTTAGTGCTTGTAGGGTACATGGAGACTTAGAAATGGGAAGAGAAGTAGGTGAAATTCTCTTAAGAATGGATGGTGATAATCCAGTGAACTATGTAATGATGTCAAATATTCACGCTGACGCCGGCTATTGGGACGAGTGTGAGAGATTACGAAGAATGGTGAAAACCAAGGGGTTGAAGAAAGTGGCAGGGCGGAGCTGGGTAGAGGTCGACAAGGAAGTCCACTTCTTCTACGGTGGAGATGACACACACCCACTTACAGATAAAATACATGAAGTTTTGATGGAAGTAGAGAGGAGGATGAAGGAAGAATTGGGTTATGTTTACGGCATGAAATTCGCATTGTGTGACGTGGAAGAGGAATCGAAGGAGGAAAGCTTGAGAGTTCACAGCGAGAAGTTGGCAATTGGGTTGGCATTGGTGCGTGGTGGCTTGGAAGAGCAGGAGGGAAAGGTGATCAGGGTTTTCAAGAACTTGAGAGTTTGTGGGGATTGTCATGAATTCATTAAAGGTTTGTCAAAGATTTTGAAGGTGGTATTTGTGGTGAGAGATGCTACTAGATTTCATAAGTTTGAGAATGGACTGTGTTCATGTGGAGATTACTGGTGATGCTGCTCTGTGAGCTGCCTCTTTTTCTCTTTCTTTTTCTATAAGAATAAAAATAAGAACTATTTTCGTCAACCTTTGCCTCCAAAACAGAAAAAAATAAAAAACAAGTGAAATTACTTGTTACTAAATTGCGTCTGATTGTAAGCACAAGTGAGACAAAACTTCTTTCAAGGGAACAAACATTTTTCATTGAGCAAATATTTATACACAGATTACACATACATGAGAAAATCAAAACTCCGTTGTTATCTGAGCTATTCGTTTCTCAGAAACCACCAGCAAGATCTAACCCTAAAATTGCTTTCCGTTTGCTGGCGTTTATTAACTTAGATTCCTAAAGAAGGGATGGTTGAGAGCTTCTCGAGCAGTTAGACGTTCAGAAGGATCAAATTTCAACAAACCGTGCAACAAGTCTGTGAACAAGGACCTTGAGCTCTGTACATTTACTGATACCATATTCTGCATAAAACGTTAAGAGTTAAAATAACCCACCAAGCAATCTCTACACAGGAACAGAAACCCTAGAAAAATGGAAGGACACGGAAAGAAGAAAACCTTTAGATGATCAAGTTTCTTAACGGCTCTAATACTATCCCTAGAAACTGCTCCTTCAGGCCAATTCAGTCTTGATCCTCTCCTGAAATATTTTTCAGCTCCTCGACTGCACATAAACAGGGGTGAAATGTTTTTATATGCTTGTAATCAGTGAATCAAAAATGGCATTCTCAATCTATCAGCACTTGTAACAATTTATTGAGAAGACTACACAGGTAAACTAAGAGTTATCAATATATTTTGTCTACAAATCATATGAATTCTGCAGCAAGTCAGCAACAGCTACAATCATTGGACGGAAACCCTTAAATTTTGCAGAGTAACTTACCCAGCCATTCGAATCATGTGCTGTGGCAGAGGTCCCAATACCCTCTCCATCATTGCCAAATGCTCCAGATTCTCATGTGTCTGAAACAATGCTTCACCCTGCACGAAAATCCACAGCTTAACCATCCATGATAAAATGTTCAATATCCCAACTAAGATTTATGTTTTCAAAATAAAAATACATAGGGCTAACCATGCATAGCTCGAATAGTATACAACCAATACTCCACAAATCACATGGATAAGACCAACCTAGTCCTGCAACAAATATGTAAATGAATGCAAGTGAGGATATAGGATAAATATAAATAGTGGAATCAAGAACCAAACAATTAAAATGTAAATTTATAACTAATATAGTTACAGAAGTCACATAATACATATGAAAAACATAAACACGAGCATCAACAATCAAGCCTTGAAATGATTCAGCAATCCTCAACTAGTTTCAAAATAATATCTAAATTAATAATCCTGAACTAGTTTCAGGACTAAAATCTAAATCATAAAATAAAACAGTAAAAGACACATAATTACAACAAATGGTCCAGTGATCCTGAAATAGTTTCAGGATAAAGAGAGACACAAGCAATGGTATTTTCTAGAAGTTGAAAATTCTTCACATTCTTCTAGCAACACCAAGCCTACAGCTTTTTTACATATGTACATCATAAAATCAACGAGCCTATCATAGTGTTCAAACTTTATCATATGATACAGGTAAAAAAGATTAATTTCATAAAGCTCCTTCAACAAATATCACTTCATCTTAACTGATACACCTGTGCCTCAATTTAATTCAAACGAGACAACAAATGACTGCTTAAAAATGGCGGAACAGGGCATCTTGGCCTTTTTGTTGTCTTAATTTTATGTATTGTCCTATCAAGTACATTTTTTTTTTCTATCCAACCTGAAAGATAAAAGAATACAAACAACCTGTTCTGCATGATAGGACTTAAAATCACCACAAAAGTGAAAGTAAAAAGTGAACTGAGGAGAATGCATGTTATTTACCAACATTATAACCAGTTACCTAGTATAACCTCAGGGGCTCTGTAATGTCTTGTGGAAACAATGGAGCTATGATTCTGATTATCAAAGGCAGTACTACCAAAATCAATCAACTTAATTGCACTCGACTTTGGCAAGCACCTGAAGGACATTTCATCTGAAGAACTCCTCTGTACCATATTTCAAGAATTTTTTTTAAACATTGTAAGGGAGTCTGTACCTGAATCTAAAACGGCATTACTTATCAATTCTAAAAGGCCAAATACCTTGTAGCCAGGAAGCTTTATACATTCAGAAGAAACAAGAAGAATATTTTCAGGCTTCAGGTCAGTGTGGATTAAGCATAAATCATGCATATCTGCCGGATATGATAAAGCGGAGAAAAACAAAAGTTAAGAACAAATTAAGCATTGAATCCTAATCCCTGGACAAACAAAAATGACCAAGAAACAGAACTGGGCGATTGGTTAGAAAAAATAAAGAAATGATAAGAACTGAGCCAAGAACAATGGACACACATGCTACAGATTCCAAAAGCTGACGTCCAAATTCCCGAACAAGATCCACAGGAAATGGGCAGTATTTATTTCTCTTTAGAAAATCAAATAAACTTGGTCCAAGCTTCTCAAACACCTGGTACACCATTAAAATGCATTCAAAGGAAGGTTTTTGTTTAGTTCACATTTTCATAAATGAACTCTATGCGGACAAATTACAATTGAAGTACAAAACTAATTTTAACAACTCAGTCATCTACAAGATGTAAGGATACCAATTAGCCAAGTCTCTAGAACAGTAACACAACTGAGTAAGAATGAAAAAGAATACAAAAATTTAGGCCAAAGCATCTTTCACTATTAATTCAATGAAGCAAAAACCAACAAGGACAACAGCAATTATAAGAGTTTGCTTTCTTAGCTAAAAGCAGGAAGGTAAAATAACAAAATGTAATGGAAGTATTTGATATAAGCTTTATTTGAATACTTACAATACAAATATGATTGCGATAATCAAACCAATTCCGTATCTGCACGCAACTGCATAGAGAAATCAAAATGCAGGACTGTAAGAACACATCACCAGACACATCAGAATGCTTCTACCAGCTGAAAATGCATAAGATATGTACCCTGAGCAGCCTTTATCATTCTTAGCAAGATGTTGAAGAACATCAATTTCAATCATTGCAGCATCACGGTATTTGCGTATGCTTCTGATGACCTTAATTGCCACATACTCCCGTGTTTGACGGTCCCAACATTCCAAAACTTGACCAAATGTGCCTACAATACCAGCAAGTTGCTGAATGGGGCAAGTAGAATTAAAAAAGTATAATATCTTGTATACAGCAGAGCACTTGACTGCTAACCTTCACCCATCTTGCTAAGTATTTTATCTGCAAACATCATGCCAAACAAAAGTTCCATGTCAAATCTAGAAACACAATAGCAAGTAGTTAAACATTAAATAACAGAAACACATAAATTATTAAAAGCTAATGCATAAGTTATATTAGACAAACAACTAATTCAAAAAAAAAAAAAAAAAAAAAAAAAAAAAAGTTGCGTTACAATCATAATTTTAACCTGAAAAATGAAAATTGAAATCTATTCAAACTTCCCAGAAAATTTAAAATATATCCATATCAGCCCTATGACAACAAAATTACCCCGACAGACGATCTGTTAGGAGGACCATGGGGACAATAACTCTATTCATTTTTTATTTCTACAAAAAAAAAAAAAAAAAAAAAAACCTTAGTAACTAACAACAATTTAGTCATGATATTGCCATGGAATTGCATTTGATCTTGTATTAAGGCAACAGATATGGATTAAATGAAGTTGATAGGAAAAAAAATGACGACTCAATCAAAATACAGAATCTGCTGGGTATGGATAGTATTGAACATAAAAATGCAAAATTAAAATAAATAAAAGAAAACTCACATCTCGGGGTAAGATTCTCGCCGAGATTGTACACGTAATGTCCCTCGCGATCATCGTCTCTTCTCGGCGGCGACACATGCCTGGCAGCCGCCGCTTGGTGGCCGAGCAGCAAAGCCCGCCGTTGCGCCTATAAAAACCATATCCCAATCCACGTCAGAACATCAAGACTTACTATTTTTTTTTTCTCATTCAATCTACATAACCCTAGAGCTTTTTATCGTTGAATTCGGTCGGTTTTCTCTCCAATTTTCGAGTTTGTTGCGAACCAACCTCTGGTTCCGATGCGGGCACGTCCCACGCCAGTCGAGGCCGTTTCCTGATTCTCTCCTTCTCCATCCTTTTTTTTTTCTTCTTCTTGTCTCACACTTGTTTCTTTTAAACAACAATTTTTCGACCTACTAATCTGCAACACAAAATATCTCCTAACACGAAATCCAAATTATTATTATTATTATAAGCAGAAGATGTGTCTGTCTCTGTGAGAGAGTGATGATGTGCTCCACGAAGACGTAGAGATTTAGGGAAGTAGGGTTCCTTATAAAGTGTTAAAGACGGTTTTGCGCGAAAATGGTTACTGTCGTCTGTCAATCAATCGAGTTTGCTCCTCCGTGGATTTCGCAGTAGACAGTAGTGTTCATCGAATGGGCTTGGGCCTCCTTCAAGTTGGGCCTTAAATAATCTTTTTGTTTCTAGTGATGCTAAAGGCCCCCCAACTAATCTCTCTATGCACTCTCCCACGTCAATTTTGTTTGTATTTTTTTTTTCTTATTATTCAACTATTTGTTATAAAATATAAATATAATTTTATAATTAAAAATCACCTGATTCACAATATTTTTTACTAAAATTGTATGATATATAACTCTACGAAATCGGATGTATCCTTTAATCATATATAAACTCTTTGATCAAATTTGATAAACATTTCGAGTGGTCTTTATCTGTTTACTGTAAAGTTATTTCTGCTAATAAAAAAACAAATTTCAAGATAATTAAATGTACTTTATTCCATTTTTAATATTAGAGTCCATCCTGCAAGCCGTTTTCTGTTTTTGTTTTTCGAAAAGAAAAATGAAAATGAAAATAATATTTTTGGTTTCATTTTTAAATGCCGAATACGTCTCTGGTAGCATTTACTGGAATCCGTTTTTTGAAAATAAAAACGGAGAAAACGCGTCTCTGGTAGGATAACCGAAAACTTTCGAAAATTGAAATATCAATTTTTAAATTTTGTTTAATATTATAACAATTATAAATAAATGATTAAATAATTAACAAAAAAACATTTTGTCATTTAATTTAGGGTTTAACAATTTTTAACAGTTGAAGAGGAAGAAGAAGAAGACCAAGAAGAAGAAGACCAGATCGGCGGCGAGATACGGCGCAGAGCAGAGCGGAAAGAAGAAGAAGAAGAAGAAGAGCGGTGAGCGGCGACGATCGGAGGAGGAAGAAGAAGAAGGGAGGAGGAAGAAGGAGAAGGAGAAGAAGAAGAAGAAGAAGAAGAAAAGCGGTGAGAGGTGGCGATCGGAGAAGGAAGAGGAAGAAGGGAGGAGGAAGAAGAAGGAGAAGAAGAAGAAGGAGAAGAAGGGCTGTGAGTGATGGAGGATGATTGGACTAGACTGGATGAGGAAGGAAGAAGAAGTTGGTGAAAAAAAAATGTTTTATTAAGATAATATATATTTAATTACATGGGACCCACTTCATTTGGAATACAAAAACAAAATCAAGAAAAACAACATTTTTTTTGTTTTTCAAAACTTTCACTTTTAACATTTGTTTGTATTTTTCATTTTGTTTTTGTATTTTGAAAATAAAATTAAAAACGATTATCAACCGTGAATTCAAAACCATTTTTAGAAAATAAAAATAAAAACATGCTGAAACAAGATGCAGGACGCCAGGACATGCCCTTATATTTTATTAGACGAACTTATTTTCACATGAAAATGATATATGATGTAATAAACACGATATATAAATCAATTGTATATGTTGTTATTCACGTCAGGTTACATATTTCGAGTGAACGTTTCCGTTCCGAATTTTAATTGGGCAGAGATATCTAGTCAGAGTATGGTCCAAGTTCCAACTAATCACGTGCAACCCAAGTGGTCAATGGCAACATAGTTTACCACTTACCACACTATGGCTCTCAAATGAACTAAAAACCACCAAGATTGGGTAGTGGGGGCCACACCAGTCACCAGACCACAGTTTTGGCAAAAAAGCGTAAAAACCACGCGAACACCACGAGCCCTCTATATTAATCTGCCTGCGCTCTCTTCTCTATCGTACGCCACCTAAACACCACGCAGTCACGCACCACCTGCTACAGAGAAAAAACAAAAACAAAAACAAAAATGCAATCTTTACAAGAGATAGCGTCCGAGTGGAGCGGAGTCAACCAGGCCGACGCGTTCGCCATTGACACCACCAATTTGTTCCAGAAACTCGGCCTCCAAACCTTCATCAACCTCTCCACCGATTTCTATAACAGGTACTGACGTATATATATATTACTGTAAATTGAAAGACTTTGACTTTGAACTGTGTTATATGGAGTTTTTTGTTGTTGTTGTTGTTGTTGTTGTTGTGAAATGTAGGGTTTTTGAGGACGAGGAAGTGTGGTTCAAATCAATTTTCGTGAATTCGAAAAAGGAAGAAGCGATTCAGAATCAGTACGAGTTTTTTGTTCAGCGAATGGGAGGTCCTCCTCTGTATTCTCAGAGGAAAGGTTTGCAACTTCACTCAATTTTTATTTTTATTTTATTTAAAACATCAATTTAATAGTGTTAATATGTTATTTTGATATTGAATAATTATATGTGCTTATGAGTTGTAACAAATTATTATTATGCATAAAAATAAGCTTAGGAGAAGTAAAATTTTGACTCTTTTGTGTAACACATGCTTGATATATGTTTGTTATTGGTTTTGTATTTCTGGGTATAAAATCTTGTATGTTTTTTTTGCTGATTACTGAGGACTTTAGTGTCAAGACTCAATTTTCTTGCTAGCATACTGATCGTTTTGCTTGTAATTCGAATCTCGATATTCGAATTCGTAATCTCCTCCTCCAATCACTGGAATCTATACTGATCAGTTTTGGGCATTGTTAGTTATTCTTCTTTGATTTTGTCTGCCACTTAGTGCCCTTTTATTGGGGAATTTTGTGTCTTTAATAGAGTGTTATACCTGTATGATGTGTTTGATAGCCTGGAATTAAAGCTTTTAGATTGGAATTGAGAGGGAGATGTCAAGTCCTATACTTTTTGAAGATGAGAAATCTTATGACATCCGATTCCAATTCTATGGGCCAATTCCGTGTTTGCAAACGAAACCTTATAATCTTTTCAATGTCATTCTGTTGCTTCTTATGCTGAACAGAATTATAAGGTCGGAATACATTCATCGTTCTTTTCCTAGCAAGAATAGACTATATAGTATACAAAATCCGAAGCCCCCCATTATATGATCTTTTGGTGTACTAGTTGGCAGTTACAATTCATTTGCAACGTTATGACAGAGACTTAATACAATGAGATTGCTTTCTTTGAATCTGTTTTATCTTGATTCTTGGTAGGCCATCCTGCGCTAATTGGACGTCACCGACCATTCCCAGTAACACATGAAGCTGCAGAGAGATGGTTGCATCACATGCAAAAGGCATTGGACAGCACCCCGGATATTGATGCTGACTCAAAACTCAAATTGCTGAATTTTTTCAGGCACAACGATCTTCCAAGACTTCCTTTTTTTTTTTTGTTCACATTAACCGTAATCTCTCCTATTGTTTGTTGTTTCTCTTGTTTTCAAACCATTGATTGATTTTGCATATACCCTATGTTTTTCAGGCACACTGCGTTCTTTCTTGTGGCCGGTGACCAGTTAAAGAATCAAAACCAGCAACCTCCTCCGTGCAAGCATGCAGCCAGCGGCAAACCAGCTGCAGTGTGATACTATTAAGTGTAAACACAATTTGTCTAATTTCTTGTTTTTCATTGAACCTTATAAACGTTATACTGATGTAAAATGAAACTTCCTCACACTTTCATCAATAAATCTAAATTTCTTGAATTCAACTGTTCCATGTTCACATGTCAAATTTTTTGTGCTCTCTTCATGTTTCCTGCCCAGCTTCCTTGAAGTGGTTGTTGGTTGGGACACTACACTAGTAGTTAACACATCCCTTTTAGTTGCAACCATACAACATGGGTGACCCAACCCGACTTTTATTATATTTCGGGTCATTATCTAATTAATTGATGGATATGTATACGAATAATTATCTGGTACATATGGCTACAACTAAAAAAAAATAAAATAAGGATTCATAATTACATACATGATAGAATATTATTAAACGAAAGTACGGATGATTTCCTCGTTGTCAATAATGAGAAAAGAAAATAAAAATAAAAATCTTATCAACAACAGTGAGTTTGAATGTCAATGAGACCACCCTGGACATCACATGTGTTTGAATAATGGTACGAAATCACCACCGCAACCAACGGAAACAAATAGAGCAGCATTTGATTATCATCACAAATGATGGGCCATTCCACAATTATTCATCTCCATGAATCATTGCAGACTGCTCTGCAACATTTTTGATACCAAAATGATGGTACCAATCTTTATTTTTGTCATAAAATTTATTTTCTTTTGTTAATAATAACCAATAAGAGGCTCGCTCCAGCTTTTGAGGTTGGCAAATATATTTAGAAGAAAAAAAAAAAGAGCAAATATCAATACTGCTGCGAGATTCTCTATGCTTTTTAATCATGGTGTTTTCCACTAGTGAACGGTAAAAATGTCAAGTGAAAAAAGTGGGCATGATGAGGCCTCTTTTGAGAGCATTTTCAGTGTCATTGAGATCATAAAACTAAAGTCCAAAACCAAACCCAGTTCTTGGACTTCGTAAAATCAAGAACATGACACATATGATCATTATCGATACTTCTATCGAAATCGATATTTACTTCTTTGATGACAGGTCAGAAACGTTTTTATTCCGTTATTCAACGGCAAAATCGTATCAAATCAAAAGAGATATCAAAGTTATGATTTAGAACCAAACAGTCATGAAAGGACAGCAAAAGATTGAAAATTTTGTTATCTATTCAATTATACTGGTGAGAGAGAGAGAGAGAGAGAGAGAGAGAGAGAGAGAGAGAGTAATAACATTCTATATAACAACTTGACTGACAAGGTCGATGAGATCAAAACAAAAAGATGAAATGCAATGTACTATTAGCAAACATTGCTTGGCAAACTTTTCTTTAACAATCCATTAAATTGTTTGGCAAGATCCTTGAAGGATTAGCATACCGGGCTGAGAAAGAACGGTAGAGATTATCCGGCTCTGCCCACCCCATTCCATGATCAAAATTCTGTGAATATTCGTAAGGATCATAAGAGGCTTTCCATGTACCAGTTGATTGAAAAACTTTCTTCTTTTCTCTCTTGATGAATTTGTTCCAAATCATTCTCCATCTCGAACTAGTATTATTCCGGCTGATACTCTGTCCCAACTTGATCGTTTTCATGCTCGAGCTCCTCCATATTTTGATCCCCATTAACTGCTAAACACAGTATACACACACACAGAGATTTATAGAGAGTATATATATATTACAGAGAGTCTTGTGTTTTATGCAAATGCATGTGAGACATGACACACTTTTTATGATGTGAGAAGCTAAAAAAGATATGGGAAATATTTCAAAAACAGAAATTGACACTAACTGAGAGCTGTTACAGCAGAAATCTTTCTGGGGAAAATGAAATTTTATCCTGGGAAACAAACAGATGACGGAAGACACAAGACATAGCAGCAAGTATAACGAATTCTGATTCTAAATAAGGTACAAAGAGTCCAAGCCTGCCAACTGTTGCCAAAAATACTTTAATGGTCAAATTAAAGACAGCCGAAAGGGTCTTACTTTGCAGGCGCCGCGTGTGAGAGAAATACATTTGGTTACATTGAAATATTCACTATCCTTTTATAAAATAAAAATAAAAAAATGTTTTGAAAAAACATATATAGTTGTATAAACAATTTAATATTCAGATAATCAGATTGGTTGCATAGACTATTTGAATATACAAGGGTGGAATTGTAAGAAAATAATAATTAGAAGAGAAGAAAAGGAGTACATACATAGAGATATCATTGTCAATAATGTCTACTCATTTAATAAAAAGGGTAGGCAGAGAGCTTATAATATAATAAATTGTTCAAATATTGGTCAAATAAATAAAATATGGATAAGATAATAAGTGTGACAATTTTGAAGACACATTTATATTAAACATTTGAAATCGAAGAAAATCTAGGACAGAATAGTCATAATAGACACATCATGTCATCCGGAGATTCATCGACTCAAAACACGTCATATGGTCATTTTCACTGAAATGGAGATTCATCTGCTCAAAACATGTCACGTCGCTAAAACCTGAAATATTGTTAGACACATTCATATTAAACATTTGAAATTGGAGAAAATCTAGGACAGAATAGTCATAATAGACACATCATGTCATCCGGAGATTCATCGACTCAAAACACGTCATATGGTCATTTTCACTGAAATCGGAGATTCATCTACTCAAAACATGTCACTTCGCTGAAACTTGAAATATTGTTAGAGAATGTGGTCCTAATTCAGCACCTGTGAACAAATTCATTAAAAAAAAATCAAGGTGGAAAAGAGAGATATATTGTATAAGTAAAACAACACCTGCTGCCTGAAGGGCTACAACAAATATAACAGCAAAATTTCTTCAGGCTAGAATAGAGATAGTTGGACATTGCATTGCCAAGATAAATATAAAGATTTCACATACTATAACAACTAGATTTGAACAAAAGTTTTTTACTTAAAGAGAGTTACTAAGAGAGAACAGAGCTTAAATTATTATGAAGAACCACCATTTGACTGAGAGATGGATCTCAATTTCTCATATGCATCGGAACAGGCATGAGCGTAGACTGATAGAGCATGGAACAGCTCAGGCAACCGTGTCTTTAAGCTCCCTAGAGACTTTTCTCTCACTTGAGTACAATGTCTTTGGTGGGCAACGGTTTCTTCTTCTAATCTCTTCTTCAAGCTCTCAACAGCAAATTCCTTCTCAGAAACAGGATCCTTGGTATTCACATCTTCACCTCTTTCTGCTTCCGTTCTACGCTGCTGGTACTTGTGGTACCAGTCCTCGTATGCTTGCTTCTTCCGCAGGTATTCCTTCCTGGTTTCCTCGCATTTTTCCTTAAGCTTCATCTCTTCTTCCTGATGAAATATTATGTTTTTTATCACACCAGCAAAAGATGAAATTGCGGATATGGCAAGGTCATCCTGAAGCCGTTCCAGATAATCATGCCACGAATGAAGAAGGGCTTGGATACGGGGATTCTGGGCTCTTGGCGGGGATAAGATTTTCTCTTTTAAGCTGCTTTCAATGGGGATTAGATTTAACTTTAACCAGCTGTTAAGAGCTTGTATGTATTGTTTTTGATGCATCACAAGCTTTTCAAACTGCGAATTCCAACCTAGGACAACATTATGGAGTTGGATAGTGCGCTCGTGATGGTGTTTGGTTGTTTCTTTGGGAGCAACGGTAGCATCCAGGGACTTGAGGTCTGAAACAAGCTCGTGCTGTTGGTCATGATGTATACACATGTTTTGCCACATTTTCGCCATCCTGCAGTTAAGGTGAAAACAGGTAAGGTCATGAATCATGATCAAATTCCATTCTGGTGCAGATATCCCGAAAAAGAGACTAGAGAAGGAATGGATTATTTATCAACAACACTTGAATTAAACAAACAATCCTATAGGTGTTAGTATATAAAAACTTACCCATCAACAAGAGCAACAAGTTTTGGGTACAACTGCTCATCACGTAAGTGATTTACTTCGGAAACTGTTGAATCCAATGACTGCATGTCAACTATATATTTCGTGTGCAGATGACTCACAGCCGCTTTTGTCTTTTCCATCGTTTCCGTAGTAGCTCCACGTTTCTTCAGCTTATTTAGCATAGCAACCTTCCTGTGATACTCCAGCTTTATAAGCTCACCTTGCTATCAACAGGAAAAAAAAAATCATTACTAGGATTCATCAAATGATACAAACAACATTTCAAACAAAAACCAAATAATTTGAAATAAAAGATTACTTGAAATGTACCTTAACTTCTTCATAAAGCTTCTTTTCCCATGCCAATAACTTATCCAAAACAGTAGCATGTGTTTCATATTCTTCTGAATCATAGTCTTTCGCAACTTCACCATTTGGTATACCCTTAAACGATCTATTCCAAGTAATAGCATGCATGACCCTCCGAGAATGATCAATAGTTGCTGTAATCAGTAAAAAAAAAACACAAAGTTCAATCACAACAGAGAACATATTGTGGCCAACAAATTCAAAAAAGAAAAAAATTCTATCAATTCAACAACACTATTAGTGAACAACATTATCGCTGAGGGACCCTCCTTGCACAGGGAATTACTTAGTTGAAGCTAAAACGCGAAACTGTTAAAATTTAATTAACTTTAAGATTCACTTTAGAAAACAAAAAAGCAAAAGAATAGATCCAATTATCCAAACCCAGATCCATTGACAAAAAAATAATGAAAAAGGCGATATAAAAGACAAAAAAATCAAACGCAAACTACATATTTTTTTCATATAAAAAAATGTTATTCATGCTACTTGACTTCACATTATAAAATTAGGGCAGATCTACAACAACTTTATAGTGCAAAATTCAATCTAACATGCATCTAAAAACACAGAAAACAGATCGAAATTAAACTCAAGAATAGAATTTTACCCCGATTGTCAGCGAAATTAGAGTGATAATGCATCCTAGTGGCTTCAAGCAAATTGGATACTTCCTGAGCAGTTTGTGAGGCCTTCAAGAACTGATCATCGATCTGATTCAAAACCTGCATCAAATTGACTGTTGTTGAAGTCGGTGGTGTTGTTGATCTCCTGCTAAACTCCGGAGGAGCTGTTTTCGCGTGCTCGATTATCTCCCGTTCCTCCACCGCTACTTTTTCCGGCTCATTAACAACAACATTATTCTTACTACTATTGACACTGTCATTCTTGACATTATCATTAACATTAACATTATCAGTATTTTTGTTAATGTTAATGTTAATGTTAATGTTATCGGCCATTGAATCGGCATTGTTTGTGTTTGGTTCATCTGTAGCCATACTCGTTCCTGCCAAGTGGTGGTGGTGGTCTTCCACATTGAAGAAATAATCCCACGCCATGTTCTGCACTGGACGCATCTCTGGAGTTCTCGGTGATAGAGTGGTTGTCGACGCCGTCCCGCTGCCAACATTTTTTCCTTTTTTATCTTGATTGTCGCCGTTGTTGTTGTTTTTGTTTTTAAGTGCTTCTTCTACTTCGGTGTACTCTTCTTCTTCTTCGTCTTCTTCTTCCTCCTCTTCATCGTCGTCTTCGGTGATGGTGCAGTTGTCCATATCCAGAGCGTATTTCCGGTTCTTCAAGGGAATCGCCGGCATGCTGACGGTGCGCTTGACAGGGCTAGGAGAGAATTCAGGCAGCGGCGGAGGAGGAGGCGGGAGGTTTTCCATGGACGACGACGGCGGAGGAGGAGGAGGTGGCGGCGGCGGCGGGGTGGCATCTAGAGACTGGTGGTGATGGTCGTCGTCCTCAACAAGAGTGGCTTCAGCCTCGCCGTGGCCGTAGTCACTCAAGGCGGCTCCGATGTTCTTGAGAGAGACGGAGAAGGCGGAGTGTGCAGCGGCGAAGGCGTTTCGAGAAACAACGGCGTCCTTCATTAGGTTCCGACGGTCTTTGCATCGCGCCACTGATTCTTCATTGTCTATTTTCGACTGAGCACAACCCATTTTTAAATTTTTTTTTTTTTTTTCCTTCACAAACTTGATTTGATTTGATGGTGTGCACACTACACACACCGCACGAAAAGGAGAAAATGGCGAGATTCTGAGAGAGAATATAGAGTTGTTAGATGAGGAGGGTTTTTCAGAGAGGTAGAGAGGTAGAGAGAGTGGTGAGTGAGACAGTAGTACAGTACACAGGGAGTGCTCAGACTCTCAGAGACTGCTTTGTTGTACTACAGCGAGTGTAGCTTAATTGTCTACTCGCTCCATTTTCATTACAAGGTGTCCTTCTCATTCATTTTTTAAATTAACGGTCACATTTCTTGAGGTTACTAATACCACGTCGTTTTGCAACCTTTCAAACAAAAAAATTCCGTTGGTTGTTTAACCACCGTTTTACCGTGCCATCTAGAACGACTTAGATCTTCTATAATGAGATTAATTCAATAATATATCTTTCATTATAGATTCTAGTCGTGTTTTCCTCTTATAAATCTCGAATTTATTGTAATAATAATAATTTTTTTAAATGGACAGTTTAAATTGTTGAGATGGGAATATCCAACGAAAGCAAAAATTTTAAAATTAAAACCGATTTAGAGAATAATATGTAATGGGAATTAGGTGATACGTCTTTCACATCTACCCATAAGATTACGAGTTCAAATCATATCTTTAGAGAATAGTATGTATTAGGTGAAGATGAGAAAAATCGAGTTGTTTTACTTGTAAATTTCAACTTGGCAGAAGTTGATCAATCAGCATCCCACGTCCCAATTGAACAACTAATTTTGTGACATTGGCTGTTGAAAAATGAACCAATGTCAATATTTAGTATTGCTTCCATTCTTTATTAATATATTGAGTTGGGTCATTTTCGTCGATCTAAATTTGGAGGAAGAGTGAGTCCACGTATAGAATTACGTAATCCCTCGGGCCCAGTTAACAAAATCCAACAAGTCAAACTTTCGGCTGAAAAGTGGAAGACATTTTGCTGTTCAAATAACCAAATGTCTGCTCTACAGGGTGTTTGCATTTCTGTGGGAGAGGACCTACAAGGCTACAACTATAATTTCTTATAGCCCTACCTATAAAGAAAAATGTCTGAAATCAAATAAATGCCTAGAGGAAGAAAAGCAAACAAAAATTGGGCAATGCCAAGGTAGCTAGAGGAAGAAAATACCTATTTTGCATATTTCATTTTATTTTATTTTTTATCAAGTTTTTATAAAGTTTAAAATTAACTGATAATTTAATATGCTTTTTGTGTAAGTGAGAGTAATGCACATTGAAAAGAACTAGCAAAGTAATACAATTTCGGCAAGATATATACGAATGGATAGCACATGTGAACATCCTTCGCCACAAACATGAATTTAACAAGTTACAACAATCGGCCAACTCTTGAAAAAAATCATTTCCCAAGAGCTCCGGCCTGGATTGATTGTGCAAAACCTACTAACAAATGCTCGTTACAAAACTTTTGCCGCTTCATCGTTTAACAAGAGCCAGCTCCAGCCTGAATTGATTGTGTACATTCCGTCCATTTTCTGCAAAGAAATCACAATAGTTGAAGAACTTGGAAGAAACACAAGCATCATTGTTTGACACCAAACTCTGCCACAGTCCAGAAGTATGTAGGTCGATTCATATGCATTAGTGAGTGTCTGTGAACCTTTATGTTTAATACTGCTTATATATGTTATTTTCAGATAAAACTAAGTTACATTTATATCTGTAGCAAACATATCATGCTGAGAGTGCTCGGGATATACAATAGATAGGACATTGAAAGGCATTAGATTCTCCCGAGATTGAAATGACTTCGGAAACAGAGTGAATAAGATAACAAAGTGAAGTGCGGGAATGGAATGAAAAATACAAAACGTCTTTAACTGAAAACAGACGTGAAAATAAGGTTATAGGATTGAGAAGTTTACCGGTATACTTATTTGACAGTGGGAAGGGAACACTCTAATTTAACTTCGTCTTCAACTTATGAACACAGATGATCCATCATTTCAGTGACGTGCTTCAATATTACTGTACACATCAACAGCGGCCAAAATTTAATCACAGGACAAATACCAGTGAATATCTTATTATATTGAAGTACTCACCGAATGGAGTAAATTCAAAATTTGGACTTGAGCTTGGCCTTAAGTCTTCTGAGCTCCTCCCCTTGTCGCTAAAAGAAATTCCAATGCCCGATTGAATAACATGATTGAGGAATAGAGCAGTAACATCACAGAAACTCCAATTGACTAGATTCCGAGGAGAAATTAGTATAATACCTTATACAGCGCTTTCAATGCACGGTCTGATCTTTCTTGTTGCAAGAACCATTCCATAGCCATATCATATTCTATTGTGTTAGGTTGAGAACAATGTGACGTAGACAGGGCTTCCCTCTAGGGAACAAAAGCATCCAAACATTAACAATAGGACTAAAATGACAACAACAAAAAAGGTGTTGGGTTCCAGAAATTTGCATGACAAGAGAGGAAAATAGTTTTTACCATCTCTCGTGGCACCTGGAATTTAAGTTTCTCAATAATAATATGGCCAACAAATGTTGACTGCTTTTTAGTAGAGCAAGGAGCTTGTTTGCTGCCAATAAGAGGCCTGCAAGTGAAGAAACAAAACATAATTATAAAATAAAATGAAAACATTAACCACACACCCAAAAAGCACGTAGCATATTTTATATAAACAGTTAAAAGATTGTAACTGTTCCTTACAATAAATAAATAAATAAATATTACAAATCAAATGTCAGCCAAAATGAGATATAAAAATATCAGGATTTTAGGCTTGCATATAAGAAAGAGCAAATTATGTATTTAAACTCTTAACACGCCCTCTCATGAAAAGACTAGATTTAATTAATAAAATGGCTTTATTGTTAAGATTCGAATATAAAACCTCTCAGTCAAACAAGATATGACACCTCGTTAAGCAGCCATTAGCCCAGAAATCACAAGCTTACAAGGAAAGGCCTAACAATAATATTCAAACTCTTAACAATTATAAAAACAACTTCAAACTTACAAAAATGCTAGTCAAGTACCATTCACATAAAATACTTAAAGTTATTAAGTATTAACCATTAAACTTGATTTCGATTGCTTTGATTCAGCCCTAAAACAGTTCATCCTTAAATTTGCTACATCTCCAAAACAAGTGGTACATAACCAACCATTTGAGACAAATTTTCAATCAAGGGCATTGCATGAAATCAGAAGCAAAATACTTAAACTAAAGAAGAGTTCATCTTGAAGCAACAACAGCAAAATGCATGAAGGCAAGATTGATGAAACTTAGGTGCAGTCTGTGCGGACATTCAGTCCAACAAACGATCGAGTACATACGTTGATCGAAAAAATATGGAATTTGGCTTTGACGAGATAGTTACAATTTCAATAACCTCTTAATCCAAAAGCTAAGTTTGTACGTAAGGGCTCAAACACTAGTTTCTAAGCTTTACCACTCTTTCGCATGCAAGACCAATGAATTCATCATGTGGACTAGGGATAGAAATTTCACCTGATCCTGTGGGCACTCACCCAAACCGCGTTTGTCGGGCATGGGTTTTGTTATTCGGGTCGTGGAGGTTGGGTTCGGGTGTAAAAAATTAGACCCAAACCCGCGAACCCAAATATTTAAAAAAAACTATCCAAACAACATCATTTTGAGCAAATTAGAATTCTGAACTCAAAACGATGTCGTTTTGGGTTCGCAGGTTGAAACTCAAAACCAAGAGTTTCGTCAAAACTTGCGGGTCGAAATCTGAACCCACAAAATTATCTGGGTTCACACTTCACAATCGGGCTCAAGTTGGAATGTATGTTGCGGGTTCGGGTTTGGCAAAACCCGACCTGTGCCAACCTTAAATGTGGACTAAACATGCGGAACACATTCACATATCGATAATTCAATATAAATATGGTCATTTGGATAAAATTTGAAAAGATGAAAAGAAGACCTCGTGATCTAACTGGCTCTGCTATCATGTTAAGTAACCGCTTGATCTAAACACTTGATTTGATGGGTCCTAAACTTGTACACTCTTATAATATAAATCATCATATGTTACAAGCAAGACCAATGAATTCAACATGTGGACTAAATCAAACTGACACGGATATCATGACCTCATGATCAAACTGGTCCTGATATCATGTTAAGTAACCACACAATCCAAAAGCTTGATCTGATGGGCAATGGTCCTACCTCACACCGATATCATGACCTCTTGATCAAACTAGCCCTGATATCATGTTAAGTAACCACACAATCCAAAAGCTTGATCTGATGGGCAATGGTCCTACCTCTAACTTTTAACAACAAAAAGTAATCAATGACGTCATTTGTTGTCGCCAATGACATCCTAAATCAAAATCAAGAAGGTAAAGAGGAAATCAACTAAATTACTTGTAGCAATTCAAAATGTCACACTTTCTCCAAATTGTCTATCAACAAACTAATATGACAAAGCAAGATATAGGCAACCTCGATTTAATACAAGCATAGTTGAATGGTTCAAGTTTGCACATATACCTCCCATTTGATAGCAATAAGCATCCCTCATCTAATTTCGCTATGACCATCTCTGCTATTGCTTCTTTTTTGAATATAGCATACGCTTGCCCTTCAACATAAACAAAACGAAACGTCATAATTGAACTATAGCATCTTCTCTTGTTTTGAATATAACATACGCTTGCCTTCCAACATAAATAAAACTAATTGTCATAATTGAACTATAACAACATAAGCAACTTCATCTTGGTTGCCTTTATATTTTTTGAGTAAGAAAATATAATATGGGCATTTCGTAAATTCTTTAAGACATCATGACACAAGATAGCCACAATATCCATGATGTTAAGTTGGCTTGCAAGGAAAAAATTGATGACGGCTAAAATGAAAGGTTAGCTTTTGGGAGTTGAATAAATAGCTTGATCCATCGTCATAATGTAATAAATGAATTGATAACTAATATAATTCCAATAAGCCACCAACAACAAAATAAGTAGTACCGCATTGTAACTAATATGAGCTACAATACATAAACATCTTCTTCTAATCCTAAAGATCAAAACCATCTAGTATTGGAACACCGAAAGAGCATTTACCATAGAGACATACCAAATCTTTTGGGCTTGTTGGATTCACTATCTGAAAATGACTCAAGCTAGCCACAATATCCTTAATGTTAAGTTGGCTTGCAAGGAAAAAAATGGATGACTATAAGGGTGCGTTTGGTACGTGGGACAGGACGGGACAACTTTCTTTTGTCCTGCGTTTGGCGAGCTATTAGCATGGGACGGGAAGGGACAAGGTGGGACAAAAAACCCAAAAACTTGTCCCACCCAAATAGGTCGGCCAGACTTGTCCCATGCATGGGACAAGTCTTGAAAAGACATTTTTGCCCTCAAATCTTCCAAAAATTACAAAAATACCAAATATAAAATAAAACCCAGCCCCATTTTCACGCTTCTCTCTGAAACCCACCCATGCTCTTCCCCAACCCCACTTGCTTCCTCAATTGCTGCTGCAAACTGCTTTCAATCATCATTTTCTTGTAACTACTGATAAACCCATCAAGCTCCAACAGAGTGTCCACCATCAAGAGCCTCGATATCCAAGACAATCTCACCACCATCTTGAGCCAAACTTATATTTCTCTTGTTCAATATGTCTAACAACTCAATCATCTTCTCTTCAACGTTTTCTTCCCCAATGTTTTCTTCTCTTCAATACTCATTACCCTTTTCTTCACTCCTCTTTTTTCCTCCATTTTTGTCCTCCCCAATGATTTCTTCTTTTCAATACCTATTACCCTTTTGTTCGCTTCGCTATTTTCCTCTATTTTATTGAACACTGGATTGAACATCCCCTCAAATTTCACCAAAAGAGTCTCTCCTGCTTGTCTCCCTCTCCATTTGACCTATGATTTTGGAGGTGATGGCTTTTGTTGATTTCGATTTTGAGAAATCGATTTAGGGTTCTCAATTTGGGGTTTTCGATTCACAGCGATCAAAATACAAAATCGAGATTGCGTTGTTGGCGGCGAGGTTTGTGGGGGTTCGTGAGGTTGTGGCTGGGTTTGATTAAACCCGGTGGTGGATGTGGTGATGGATGGTTCTGGGTTTGATTAAAGCTGGTGGTTTGGTGTTGACGATGGTACTGGTGGTTTGATTGAAGCTGGTGGTTTGAATTTTTATTTTTATTTTTTTCGGTTTCTTAAATTGCATTAGTTTTAACTTCTTGAATGTCTTAAATATTTAATATTTGAAAATTTATTAATTTGATCCCAACTATCCATCTTAAATAATTTTATGAAATTATTAATTAAGAATATTTTTCAATCACAATAGGGGCATTTTGGTCAATTGAACATTTTGTCCTGTCCTGTCCCAGTCATACCAAACGCATAATAGTACAGTCCAAAGTTCTGTTCCAGGCATTCCAAACACAATACGGAACAACATGTCCTATCTTGTCCTATCCTGTCCCATCCCGTCCCGTCCCGTCCCGTCCCGTCCCACCTTGTCCTGTCCCATGTCCGTGCCAAAGGCACCCTAAAGGATATTGTGGGGCAGACCTGTATGAAGTTGGGCGTTTTTTGTGATGCATAGCTTACCCTCCATTATCTTCACCAACTTTCTTAGTTTCTTCACAAGCTTCAGAATTCCTCCCAACCTTTTCAGACTTCCTCTGCTCCTTCCTATCCCACTATTTCTTCTCATCATTCTTTGTTATAACTGCAAACAAGTTTTTGTTTGAATGGAAATGATGAGTATCATCGTTTCTATATTCCTCCGACCATCAAAATTAATGCCTTTAGGAATAATATCCACCAAACCTTTATTGCCTTCATTTACGGAGATTTTAATGAAAGTTCCTCTATTATTCTAAAATTTGTCCATTCTTAGTTAATAATAGTTAAATCTACGAATATGAAAAAACTTCCTTTCATTGTTATCTTTCCCAGCTTCTAACAAGTAGTTACCCAACCAATGAGCACATTCCACTCCCATCTTCATATCATAACTTCTATGTCTACTTATTCCTGTAATTTTGATTATGCTTCCTTCAGATTGCTCATCAATTTCCAAAGTAAAGATCTCATGCTCAATCCTAAAACATCTATCAAAATGTTTGTATCGTCTCTCTCCTCATCTTTACCCCTACTACTGTAATAAATTCTTGTCTATCTCCATAGATGGGAAAGGTTGTCTCAATATAAAGGGTGGGGTTTTGATTTTAAGAGAAACTTGAATGATAAAGAGATTAGAGGAATTGTTTTCTCTTCTCTCTTTGTTGGACAGTCTCTTTAAATATGGGAGTAGATACGAGGGCATGGTCTACGGATTCTAAAGGAGTCTTCTCTTGTAAGTCTTTCTTTGAGTGGTTAGTAAATGATGAGTCTCATTCATTGTTTGAGCATGCTAACGTAGTTTGGAAGTCAAAGGTTCCTAACAAAATCAAATTTTTGGGATGGTTGATAGCTACCGGCAAAGTTAATATTTATGATATTATTCAGAATGAATACCCTAATCTTTGACTTCTCCCCTTTTGGTGTGTGTTATGTGCCAAAATTCTGAAGAAAATTTGAATCATCTTTTTTCTCCGTTGTCCAATGACTATAAAGTTATGGAGTCATTTGTTTTCAATGGGGGGGATTGAAATGGGCTGCTCTTTGTTTGTTATCTCTTTCTTTTTGGAAGATTTTAAAGGTAAATGGTAATGGAATATCAAAAATCACATGATATATTAGAGTTAAATTAATGGGACTAAAAGTCTTAGATCTATCGGGGATATGTTCAAAAGCAAGAAATGTTATTGATTGTCAATGGTCATGACTTAATTTTTTACTATCAAAATGTGTAAAACCCTTTTTGATAGTCTATCAAGTTGTTTCTTATCTTACTAAAAAGGAAAAGAAAACGATAATTAATTTCGTGATATTGAAAATTGTTGATTCCTTGAATATGATTGTTAATTTCGTGATATCGAAAATTATTGATTCCTTTTTTCATACCAGAGTGCGGGCTCGAAATAGCATTTCGCTGAACCATCTTTGCCGTGCAAGATTCCTCAAAGGCATGCCATATTATATCCTGAAGTAAAATCGATAGGTAAATTTTTAAGTAAGATAACTTCTTGAGAAAAAATATATATATATATATACACCAAGTCCCAAAGACAACTAAAATGAAACAAAAATACAAAACGAACTTATTAGAATACTTAAAAACATATACCCAGTGAAAAAAAAAAAAAAAAAAAAAAGGAACAGTGGAAGGGAAAAGAAAATTAGAAAAGTAATCACCCACTACTAACTATTATTGCATCATAAATCACAAAGAAATAAATGAATTCTAGCAGTAAAATCAACTATAAGAACTTTGTCCTCCAAAATGACATTTACCTCCACATCTGCTGAAGTGCAAGATGGATCCAAATTCTCAAGCAGGACAAGTCTTCCTTGTACAACTGCACCCTGCATTCTTTCTTCCCATGTCTGACACAAATATACAAGAAGATTAACAAATTGATCTAGAATATTCTTTTCCCATTTAAGAATATTTGTATCTGAGAAAGATTCTAATGTCAGAAGTTCTAACACTTTTTTACTGCTCATGAGACTAGTGAGAGAGAAAAACTAAAAACATAAGAGGGATATTTTGGTCACACCATGACTAAAGCTGATAAGAAAAATAAAATTATTGGAAGTGCTTAAAATTAGAATCTCTCATAATTTTAAGGCTAATAGTAGCAATTTCCTCCAAACCAAAAGTATTTATTAAGAGAGTACACTTACATCATTAAACCATGTGCTTCTATCATCTAGTGATTCCTGTCATAACGACAATAAACTATAAATTATCACATCAAGAACAATAAGACGAGCATTATGCAAGACCAATGACCACATTTGTAGTAATCTACATGAGAAACAAACTTTCATCCATAACATCAACAGACAAACGAAACCAGATGGATGTGCAACTGAAAACAACATTTCTAACTATGTTGTTCATGCAACACAATAATTCGAGTAGTAACTAGCAGAATGATGCTTGCAATGTGTGTGGCAAAATGCAATATAACAATCAATTAATGGAATAAAGAGAGTCTTTTGCTTAATTGATTTATTTTTCATATGATTTATGTCATTCAGTTTAACAATTTGAGAAGGATGGATTCAGGTTCACTTTAACATAATGGGCCATCTTCCTATAAATTATGAGCATTTATCAATTAATAATGACCACTTGACTACTTAACCGGTTTCCACTATACTTTTTTCTCCTTCCCACTATCACCCCCACCATTAGTACCAAACCACTCATTGCAGGTGCCTTCCAATTTGATTCTTCCCAAATATATGGAAAAGAGTATCGAAAATTATTTTAATGCATACTTTATAGCTGCTATTAAATGTCAATCTGTAACTTTCTTTATATAAGAAACAAATATCCATTAAAAATAATAATTAAAAAAAAAAGGGTACAGATCAATAAAGAATAATGATCAAATTAAACATGATGTTTACATAGTCAGACAAACCAACAAAGAATAATGTCCATCATTCTTACATGTAAAATTACTTATGCATCCATTCAATATCGAATATCCTGACAATATCATGCCATAATTTTCCAAACACTAACAATAAATTAGTCATAACAACAAAACATATTCAATGATAAATTAAATTCATCATTATTGTATGCACCAAATTAATTTAATAAATGATTTATGAAAAAATAATCAGCATTGAGGAAGAAAAGATAATCCTAGATCCTAGTAAAACAACTTACAGAATTTGGTCTCCGAGTAACCTCCAATACTTGGTAATCCATATTTGAAGCCTTAATGGCAGATTCCCTAGAAAACTTGTCATTTGAAAGTTTTACAGGATTTTCATCCTCATTTGGCCTTTTGGGAGAGCCTTTTTCTATCCCATGAGACTCTTTTGCTCTTGCTAGTTTACGCACAATGTTCTTGTTATTGTCATCAAATACTACTGCAGAGCCATCAAGCTTCACTCTTTTGGATGGCCTATCATCCAATTCACTTGGATCCTTCGTAGATCTCAGTTCCTCTTTAACTTTATACTTACTGCTGGGAACCTGAACACCTTTACCTTCCCTTTTTTCAGAATTAACTTTAGAACTTGATGCGGCCCTGTCACTAGAAACTTTTTCTTGTCTATCATCAGGTCTAACCTTATCACCTAACGATACAGTCACCTGAGAATCAACTTTTTCTCTAAGAGAAGATGTTTGTCCCAGCGGTAAACCTTCTGAATCTGCATTTTCTTCAACTTTTAACCGTAAGCTGGACTTGTCACTGGAAATCTTTTCCAGTCTGTCTGTATTGTTAGCCACTTCATTGAATTCACTATGTTCACTCTTTATGCTAGACGTGGACTCTTTTACCAGTAAAGATTTCTGTTCAGCTAATAAAGCTTTTACATTTTCTTTCACTGAAGCACCAATAGAATTATCTTCTGTTTTTGAAGTTTTGTGTTCTTCAAGTACATCCTTGGATGAATTCACTCTTTCATCACCTGCCACGCCAATCATACCACCCTCCTTGTTAGAATCAAGTTTCACAACACCGCTGGATTCCTTATGATCCACTTGATTGAATAGAAATTTAGCTGCAAGAATTAAAGAAATGAACAAACATATAAAGAAGTTAGCAATCCAAAAATGGGAAACAACAAGATGCGAGATAAAGGAATACTAATAAGTGAAAGAAGAACACCTTCAATCCCAGCAACCTTTTCACCCATCTTATCCAGGATCTGACGGTGCCCCACATCAAATGTACGGTAAAATACAAAGTCACTCATTTGAAGTTCTTCATTTGAGGGTTGTGGATTTCTGCTATCCTTTGAAATGCAAATAACATTGCATTTTCCGGCAATCGCTTCCTGATTTTATCATGAAAATAGAAACTAAATAGCCAAGCTCACACTTGTGAACCCAAAAGCAATATTGCATAGGTAGAGGATGAGCCAAAAAAATTAAACCAAAAAAAAAAAGAAAAAAGAAAAATCACCAAATTGACTAATATCCAACAATAGATCAAAATTCAATTACCAGAGGATTGATATTCACAAGACCTGCACCTTCACCACATGCCAAAAATAATTCATTCTCGAGTGCCTGATCATTGCCAAGAAAACTTGCAAGCTCACAAGGACGGAAAAACCAAAGAACCTTTACTCTCTTTGTCTTATCTGAGTGTTCCCATATTTTTATAAGTTTACCAATATAAGGCTCAGCTTCGTCTTCCTTGTACATGTACACACAATCGTAAAGGTTATACTCCACACCATCATATGTAAAAGATCCGTAAAATTGGACATCTTTCTTTTTCCCACCGATTCCTCTCTTTTTACCCCAATTAAATTCAGGGTTCTCAACTTCGGCCGCTTCTACCATCTTGCAATAACACCCTTGCTCCCGTCAGGATAATGAATAGAACCAATACAAAATGCTTAACCTGAAAAAACAAACCATTCAAAAATGTGAGACACATCATTACAGTGGAATATTCATAACCAACTAGAAGAGAAAATGTTCAAAGTAACTTAATCCCAAATGCTACAGGCAAATAGCAAATAGTGCATACTCAACACTACATTCAAAGGAAAATCGATGTCCAGACTCCATTAGCATGTCCATGAAAAGTATCAAACAACAATGATAAATTTTATATGATGAAATAACATACCGAATCCTTGAAAACAGAAATAACTTTTTATTGTCAAATTTTGTAGCAGATTTGTTTTTATCAAAACAATTGAAGCCTTCACTAACCCTATGCCAAACATTGAATGACTAATAACAGTACAAGAACAAAGAACCTAAATAAAGTAGGAAATTGCCCCAATAAAAACAGTGTATAACCAAACAATTGAACCGGAACAAACAACAATTACAGAAATAATAAATTAAAAATATTATGTAACGGAAATCATCAACATAGAAACCAAAGGAGCCCTAAAAAACATGACCGCCTCCTTCCTTGAATTAAAAGGTTCAAATTTTTCAGTATCGATAGTAAATTAAATTAAATTAAATTAAATTAATCAAGAATAAAACTATCTTTCCCCAAAATTCGCAACAGAAAAAAAAAAAAATTAATAAATATAAAAAAGCGAAATCATAGAAGCCTGAAAGAAACACTTAACAATCAATCTCCAATAAACCTAATCATAAAGAAAGTAATGCGAGCACACAAGAGCTCTGAAACATAACAATGGAGTCGCTAGAAAGAGTGAGATTGGCGGGAAACTTACAGTAACCGAGAACGAGAGCAATGGCTGCCCGACCGTTCACAATCCCCGAGTTCGAGTTCGCTCAGTTGCTCTCTGCGGTTCCGAGTTTCGAGTGCACTTTGATGAACTGTTTGATGCGTTTTAACTCTCGTAATTCCTCCCATCATATATATATTAGCAGCAGCAGACGATTGGGGTCCACCAAACACCCACTTTTTTTTGAATGTTTTTGGATTTTTTTTTTTCGTTAAATAATCTTTTCCATTTTTTAACATAAAATAAGAATATTTTTTTTTTTTCGTTAAATAATCTTTTCCTTTTGGGGTAATTGCACAAACATCCCTTGAGATTTGACAAAATTACACGTATATGGCAGTTTTTGACATATAAGCACAAACTTCCCCTGACTTTTGAAAAATGTTGCATAAACATCCCCTACCGTTAGTTTGGAACCGTTATTTCCTAACAGTTGTGGGCAATTTGGACTTTTTGACTACATAAAAAAATTGATTTCTTTTATTATTAAAAAAAAAAACGAAATTTCCATCTCATCGAGATGGAGCAAATTGCTCCATATCATCTGATGAGAAGAGTTTGGTGGGGTAGTTAAAAGCGATTTGGTCGAAGAAGAAGAACAAGTGCAGCGCTTGAAGTTGGAGAGTTTCATTACTAGCTGGCGTTTACTTTGCTTGATCCAAGAGGAAACAAAACAAGGGGGCCAGGTCAGTTTCTACTTTATTTTAAATTTTCTTCACAGATACACATTTCATTGATTTTGCCTTGTGTTTCTTTGTAAATTTTTTGTTATTCTGGGCACTTTTTTGTCACCATCTTTTGATTTTCTTTGGAATTATTTTTCACGTGTATCAAATCTCTAATTTCCCTTTTTTGTTGTTCTACTTTCCTTTCTTGATATTTTTTCTTACCGAGAAAAGAATCCCATATTCGATCTGGTTCGAGATCTCCAAACACCTTTTTTTTTTTTTGTCTAAAATTCTATGTTCATATCCCATAAAATATTTTGATGAAATTTTGTGGATGATTTTTTTTTTTTCGACAGATGTTGTGGATGGAATTTGTTGTTGAATGAAGTTTGGTGAAAATTTGGATGAAGTTGGTGAGATGGATCCAAATTTCACCTAATGAAGATCAAAATCAAGATGAAGATGAATTGTTTTTTTTTTTTTTTTGCTTTTTTCCAGATCTGGAGATTTTTTTTTTTTTAATTGCTTAGATTTATTGGATTTAAAAGATTTTTGTCTTAATTTATTTATCTTATATATGTTATTTTTAATTTATAAAAATAAAAATAAGGGTATTTTAGACTTTTAGCACATTTGACAATTGACTGTTAGGAGTTAACGGATTCTAACTAACGGTAGGGGATGTTTATGCAATATTTTTCAAAGGTCAGGGGAAGTTTGTGCTTATATGTCAAAAACTGCCATATACGTGTAATTTTGTCAAATCTCAAGGGATGTTTGTGCAATTACCCCTTTCCTTTTTATTGAACATAAAATAAGATTAGTGTCTAGTAAAAAAAAGTCGCATCTACCGAGATAAAACAACTCCGCAAGTCGGACGGCTCGAATATTGTTATTATTAACTAGCGGAAATTACATAAACATCTCATGAGTTTAATTAATATTGCGCTCGTCTGTAATTTTTACCAAATTGCACATACTTCCTTTATTTTTCGTTGACAAACGCTGTGTTTAGTTGGATGGAGAAATGGAGAGAGGGAGAGGGTTGGAGGGAGATATCATATCATTTGTTTGGTTGGAGGGAGGAGAGGAGAAGATGAGAGAGAGAAGAGCCATCCGGACCCACCATATTGGATCCTTCCAATTATGGCGGATGAGAGGAGGGAGAGAAGATTGGAGGGGAATTACTATAATGCCCCCAAAATTTTCATTGCCCTTCAATTTTTTTAAGGATAATATAGTAATTTTATAAATTAAATACCAATCTATCCATCCCTCTTTTCAATACCAAATAACATGAATGATATATGTTATCATCTTCATCCCTCATACTTTCTCTCTCTCTCTTAATTCATTCATCCCTTATACTCTCTCTCCCTCCCTCCTACCAAATATAGTGTAAGGCTTCGTTTAGAAGAGTTTTTTTCAAGTACATCTTTTTAAGTAGAACTCTTAATGGGAAAATGTTAGTCGTTTGGTTGTCAATTAGATTAAGCTTTTTAAAATTGTAGAATTACCAAAATATTCAAAAACTATTATAAATGATAGGATTATATTAGACATTTTAGTGTTATTAAAAAATCTCAAAAAGCTCTACTTGGAAAAGCCTAAAATTTGAGTTTCTCTAAGTAGACGTAAAACAAATTTTTTAATCATCCAAAAACTCTACTGAGTGACAACCAAACGACAAAAAAAAAAATGAAAAAATATTTTTTAATTAAAAAAAATCTTTTAGCCGGTAGATAAACTCTTCCAAATGGGTACTAAGTGTTAATTGACAGTTTGACTAACCATAAAATTTTAAATGTCTAAATTACCCTTGAATTAATTATTTTATTATAATAATTATTATTTTTGAGATTTTGTTATAATAAAATTAATTAACTAACAATTTTTTAGTTAATTAACCGTTCTTGTTTTTGATCATTTAAAAAAAAATTAAATGATTTGTACGTACTTCATTTCAATTTTCCATTAATTTGTCTCTAGTTTCTATAGAACTCCCAAGGAAAAGATGTTTATTTTTCTTTTAAAAAATGTTTTTTTAAATAAAAAAATTGTTAGTTAATTAATTTATTATAATAAAATCTCAAAAATAATTAATTCAGGGGTAATTTAGACATTTTAAATTTTATTGTTAGTCAAATTGTCAGTTAACACTTACTTAGTTAACGAAAAGCAGGGGAAGAATGTGCAATTTTGATAAAAGTTGCATATGAGTGCAATATTTATTAAACTCATGAGATGTTTATATGACAAATTTATCCTAATTAAAATCAAAAGAAATTCTAAATATACTATGGAATAATTTTGCTAGAGTTGGATGTTGTTTTTGTATTATTATCTTATTGTGTTTCTCAAACCCTAAAACCCTTTTTTTTTTCAATATCATTAAAGTTTTATTTGATTCTGAAATGATGAGAATGATTTAAAACAGGAAACAAATAAATATTTTTAAAGTGTAACTTTTGCAATTTTTTGTTTACATATACAAACAAAAAAACAATTGCAGATTTTTTTTCCAATTGTTGTTGACTTGAAAATTTTGAAAATGAAAAAAAAATCAAAAACTCAGCTGCCCTTTTATTTGCCTTTTTTGACACCAAGATGAATGAATGACTTTCTCCCTCAAATCATGAACATGGAAGTATTCGATTAAAAAAAATGAAATAAATTAATTTTAATATAAATTTAGGTTTTTATGATGAATTGTAAAAAAAAAATAATAATAAATAAATAAATAAATAAGGTTTCAAAAGATAAAAAAAATAAAAATAAAAATAAAAATAAAAGGATAATTTTAGAAAAGAAAAAATTTAAATTGCAAGGAGAAAATCTTTAAAAAAAATAAATAAAAATTGGAAGCTCTGGACATGATAACCTCAACTTTAATGGTAGTTTTTCTTTTTATATTTTTAAAAATATATTCGATACTTGGGAAGAGTGACGCCACTCAAATCCAATTTCATATCATTTTAGCCTTTTAGGTAAGATTTTTTATGAATGGTAAGTTAAATTATGCGGTTGGAAATCTTTAAAAAGGGATTTCGGATACAAAACTAGAGTTCTCATGTTTAAAATGTTTTAACTTAAAAAATTTAGAAAAAATAGTTCCCAAACTTTAAATTTTTTGAGATATTTTCTATGCATTTTTCTTATCATGCATGCAAAAAATTTCATATTTTATCATGACGTTGATAATTTATAAATAAAATTGTTTGCACATGAAAATTACATTATATATAATGTTATTTTGTATAATTTTAGAGCTCAAATGATGTGGCATCATTAAAACCCAATGATTTCAATTATCCCGCTATGATACAGAGAAAATCCACATCATTTAGATACAAAATTTGGTACTGCAAAGTAGGCACTATTGCTAAATAATAATAATAAAGTGTTTCTTAATTACAATACAAAGTTTTAAGTAAATGAATTGTTTTAGTGTATAATAAATAATTTAATATTTATATAAACCACATGTAGTTTATATATATATTGATTATCAAGTGAGATATACCTTATTTTAATTTCAATAAGAACTCTGATGAAATCACATTTATTTTTATGAATTTTGATCTGAATTTTTATTTTCTGATGATAAGTTTAATGAAATCCACGTATAAACAAAATTTGAGAATCTATCAAGCACTAAAACTATTTATTTCGATTTTGTTAAATATAAAAGCATAGGAAAAATGAAATAAATATAGAAAAAAAAAATGTTTTAGTACTTGAAAAATTCTCAAATTTTATTTATAAATAGATTTTAATGAACTTATTATTCACAAAAAAAAAAAAAAAAATTCAAATCAAAATTCATAAAAATAGATGTGATATATTTCAATGGAGAACTTTATAAACATTACTCACGCTTTAGGATATTCAGAAAATTTATAAAATTTGGACAGAAATGCATAAATATCCCTAACATTTAAATACTTTCCAAATTTAATTTCTGTATTTTGATTTTTTTTTAAATATATTGTCTTTGACTTTTGATTTTTTAGAAATATCTATATTTTGAATTTTGAAAATCACCCATGAACCATCAATCTCGTGACAATCAAGGATTCAAGATGCTGTCAATTTTAATGATTGACCGAATATAATCTTTAAGTATACTTATTTGTCATAATTTTTTTTTAAATAGTTTTATATATGCCACCGTGGCGGCCACCCGAATATAGTATATTGTCAGCTGGAGGAAGCTAGAACATAATCATTTATTATTATTATTATTTTTTTTTTTGTGAAATGGAGGCAAAAACGGCCAAACTAAAACAGGCCATAATAGAGAGAAAACCATAAATAGCCATGTGAATTATTAAACTTTTGTTACTAACCACTTTTGAAATTTTAATTGTTAATATCCACTTTTTTAAAATAATTTCAGTGTATGTCCATAAATTACAAGATTACCCCTGAAATTAGTTTTCTTTTTTTAAAACCTTGAAACTTGAAATCATGACTAAACTGAAAATGTTAAAACTTGAAATCAGGACTAAATTTAAATGTCCAAACTTGAAATCGTGTTTAAATTGAAAATATTGAAACTTGAAATATGGACTAAATTGAAATTAGACTTAGGTTTTTTCCCCCTTTTCTTCTTCTTCTTCCTTTTCATCTTCCTCAAATTAGGTTTAGGTTTTTATGATTTCTTTTTTTAATTGCAGACCGAGATCGCTTCACGGATCTCTTGGGGACGACGCCTGGACCAGCGGCGCACGAAGGCACCGCCTGGTCGTCGCACGAACCAGTGGCACTGATTTGTACGACGACCAGGCGGTGCCTTCGTGCACCGCTGGTTCGCCACGTCCGGCTGTTCGCTGGTCCAAGCTTCGTCCCCGAGAGCTCCGTGAGGGAGAGAGAGTAGACGGAGAGAGAGAAGATCGGGAGAAAGAGCAAAGGAGAGAGAAGGGGAAAGAGATAAAATAAGGAGAGAGAGAGTTTTGGGGAGGTTTTTATATGAGGGTTTTCCAGTAATTTTACAAAAAAATGGTTATTAATAAATAAAAATTCGTTTGTGGTTAAAAACAAAAATTCCCTAATATTTGTGGTCACTCTAGGTAATTTCCACGGCCATAATATTAGGATGGACTAAATTTAATATAATTTTTTAAAGCAAACCTCCATAATATAATAAAATTTTATTAATTAAAAAATTTATACTTAGATATGGAAAACATAACAAGTTTAATCTAAAATAAAATAAAATAAATAAATAAATAAGGAGCACATATGATTTGGAGACAAAACCATAAATAACCACTCAAAACATCAAACTTTCTTTAATAACCACATTTGAAATTATAATTGTTAATAGAGAGAAAACCATAAATAGCCACATGAATTATTAAACTTTTGTTAATAACCACTTTTGAAAAGTTAATTGTTAATAACCACTTTTTAAAAAAACTTTCACTGTATGTTCATAATTTACTAGAATACCCTTTAAATTATTTTTTTTAAAAAAACTTCAAACTTGAAATCATGGCTAAAACTTGAATGTTGAAACTTGAAATTATGATTAAAATGAAACTTGAAACTTGAAATCATGCCTAAAATGAAATATTTGAAACTTGATGTCCTTTCTTCCCAAAATTCCCAAAATTAACAGTTAGGTTTTTTTTTTTGATTCCCTTTGTTGCAGATCACATCGCCGGAGGAGGGGATCTCCAACGACCGTAACCCAGGCGAACGAACGGCAGCGACTACGGGGAACAAACGGCAGCGATGCGTAGCTCGATGACGGCGCCACCTCCTCGTTCACGAAGCAGCAGCGCGCACGGCCTCGCCAGCACGCCGCCGGCGCTGTCATGCACCCCAGAAGGACGTCGGCGCTCGGTGACCCTGCACGGGCACGCCGAGGGAGAGATAGAGGTCGGGGAGAGAGAGATCGGGGGAGAGAGAGGAGAGGAGAGAGAAAGAAAAGAGAGAAAGAGGAGAGAGAGTGTTTTGAGGGTGGTTTTTATATCAGGGGTTTTTAGTAATTTCTCAAAAACATTGTTATTTATAAATAAAAGTTCGTTTGTGGTTAAAAACAAAAATTCCCTAATATTTGTGGTCACTCTAGGTAATTTCCACTTGTGAATAACCACTTTTTTTAAAAAAAATTCACTGTATGTCTGTAATTTACTAGAATGCCCTTGAAATTAGTTTTTTTTTTTTAAAAACCTCAAACTTGAAATCATGGCTAAAAACTTGAATATTAAAACTTGAAATCATGACTAAAATGAAATTTAAAACTTGAAATCATGCCTAAAATGAAATATGTGAAACTTGAAAACATACCAAAAATCGAATATGTAAAAGTTGATGTCTTCTTCCCCAAATTTCTTTCTCTCTCCTATGGTCTCTCTCATTTGCCTCTCTCTCTCTCTCTCCCGATCTACCTCTCTCTCTCTCTCTCTCCTCTATTGGACCCTCGCCGGCGTGATGGAGGCTCGCCGGGCGTCGGCGAGCCTCCATCACGCCGGCGAGGGTCCAATAGAGGAGAGAGAGGGAAATCGGTGAGAGAGACCAGAGGAGATAGAAAGAAAAAAAGAAAAGAGAGAGAGAGAGAGAGCTGATTTAGGGGTTTTTATATGAGGGTTTTCCTGTAATTTCATAAAAAAAATGGTTATAAACAAATAAAATTTCGTTTGTGGTTAAAAACAAATTTCCTATAATATATGTGGTCGGTTTTGACAATTTTCACTATGGGATTTATTGTAATGGTTTTGTATTTAGATAAAATAAATTTTTAATAGTTAATTAATGTTTTTTATAGCTTAAGCTCAGGCTGATGTACGTGTACCTCCACCATTGATTGACATCATGTATGAAAACTATTTCCACCTAGCAATATTGGGGTTTTTTATTTATTTTTTATTTTACACATCTATCCACCTATCTAGACTATGAAGATTCGAGTTGCTGACCTGCAAGTCATTTGCCTAAACCCTATGTTTGTCTATTTACCGGTTGAGCTATGCCCATGGTGATTAAAAAAATAAATAGTTAAGTATACTTATTAGTCGTACCATTATAAAATATTTGCATGTTATAAGATTGTTTATTTTATTTTTTTAAATGTTACAATATTTGTACATATAAACTCATTTTTGTTATTTTGACGGATTCGTTCCGTTGAAACTTTGGTTTCATGAGTATAAATTGAAAATAAAAGCACATTTTCATGTAAATACAAGTAACAAAGGTGAAAATAATGGGAATAAAAAACAGCCATGCAGTACTTTTATATTATAACAAGTTTTGAAGGTTACGACGGATTCGGTTTGAAACCAAATCCGTTGAAACAGCCAAAATTGCTTAAATTGTGTTCTAATAGTTCAAATAAACAAAATACATATAAAATGGATTAAAAACATATGTTTAATATAAATATATTCAACAAAAACGATCAAATTAAAATGGCTACACTACTTGCTTATAAAAAACTCATTTTTGTGGTTTCAATTGATTCGATTTCAAACCGAATCCGTTAAAACTCGGGTTTAATAATTATAAATTAAATTAGGAGCCCAAGTGTCATGTAAATATAAACAACAAAAATGAAAAAAAAAAAAAATCTACAATACTTTGATATTAGAACAAATTTTGAAAGTTTTGATAAATTTGGTTTGAAACCGAATCCATTGAAATGACTAAAATTGTGTTCTCATAGTTTATATAAAAAAACAAGTGTAAAATGAGTTAAGAACACAAGTTTAATATAATTATATGCAATACAAATTATCAAATTAAAAAGCGATACAGTACTTAGTGTTAATTTGAGAGAGCTTATCTACTGGCTGAACGAGCTTTTTTAACTTTTCAATTATTTTTTTTTTTTTTTTGTATCTTTTGGTTGTCACCTAGTAGAGCTTTTAGATAATTAAAAAAGTTATTTTACGTCTACTTGGAGAAGCCCAAATTTAAAACTTTTCCAAGTAGATCTTTTGGAGTTTTTTTAATAATACTAAAATCTCCAATATGACCCTATAATTTAATATTTGCTAGTGTATTTTGGTAATTCTATTATTAAAAAAGCTCTTTTTTAATTGATAACCAAACGACCAACGACTTTTATTTAAAAGCTCTACATCTAAAAGATCTATTTCAAAAATATCTACTGCAAAAAGATCTAATTGAGAAGCTCTCCCAAACGTACTCTTACATATAAAGACTCGTTTTTATTTTTTCAAGGAACTCGGGTTTAATGAATATAAGTCGAAAAACGAACACGCGTTTTATGTAAATATAAACAACAAAAATGAAAATAATTGAAAAAAAATGGTTACAATACTTTGGTATTATAACAAGTTTTGATGTTTCAATGGATTCAGTTTCAAACCGAATCCGTTGATACAGCCAAAATTGTCGAAAACTGTGTACTCATAGTTAAACTAAAAAAAAACTAAGTATAAATGAATTAAGAACACGATTTCAATGTAAATATATGCAACAAAAATGATCAAATTAAAAATGGTTACACTATTTGCATATAAAAACTCATTTTAGTGGCTTCGACGTATTCGGTTTGAAACCGAATTCATTAAAACCTTCAAAACTTTGTTATAATATCAAAGTATTGTAGCCATTTTTGTTGTTTATATTTACATAAAGGGATATAATCATTTTCCCTCCTATGGTTTGCCATATTAGACACTTTGCCCCCTATAGTTTCAATAATGGTCATTTGCCCCCCTAAAAACTAAAATATTAGACATTTGCTCCCTATAGTTTCAGTAGCGACCATTTTCCCCCCTAAAAACTAAAATATTAGACATTTTACCCCCTAACCTTTAGGAAGTCTGTAAATCAACAACTTTGACAGTCAAAAAAATCAATTAAATGACCTTATTACCCTTAAATACATTAGTTATACCCCCTAATGTGCTAATTGTTTTTAAAGAGAAAAATCAGAAATAAAAAAAATTAAAAATAATAAAAGTATTTTAAAAAAGCATAATTGAAAATAAAAAAATTATAAAATTTAATTAAACTTTAATAAAAAAATTATTTTTTAAAAATAAATATAAAGAATTAAATGTACAAATAAAAAATTTATTTAAAAAATATTATTATAAAGAATGAAATGTAAAAATAAAATTTTCATTTAAAAAAACATTAATACAAAGAAAGAAATGTAAAAATAATTAAAGTTTTTAATTAATGTAAAAGTAATGTAAAAACATTATATATATATATATATTTTTGAAATACTAAATAATTTATTTTAAAAACATTAATACAAAGAATGAAATGTAAAAATAAAAATTTCATTTAAAAAACATTAATATAAAGATTGAAGTGTAAAAATAATTAAAAATTTCAATTAATGTAAAAATAATGTAAAAACATTAATTTTTTTTAATTTTAATTAAATTTTATAATTTTTTATTTTCATTTATGTTTTTTTTAAATACTTTTATTAGTTTTATTTTTTTATTTCTGATTTTTTTCTTGAAAAACAATTAGTGGTGTCATTAGGGGGGCATAACTAATGTGTCAAAGGGTAATAAGGTCATTTAATTATTTTTTTTGACGATCAAAGTTGTTGACTAATGGACTACCTAATAGGTAGGGGGCAAAATGTCTAATATTTTGGTTTTTAGGGGAAAAATGACCATTACTGAAACTAAAGGAGGCAAAATGTCTAATATTTTGGCTTTTAGGGGAAAAATGACCATTACTGAAACTAAAGGAGGCAAAATGTCTAATATTTTGGCTTTCAGGGGGGGGGGGGGGGGATGACCATTACTGAAACTAGAGGGGGAAAGTGTCTAATATGAAAAACAACAAAGGGAAAAATGATTATTTCCCTTACATAAAACTTGTGTTCTTAGTTCAATTTATACCCATTAAACCCAAGTTTCCACAGATTCTGTTGAAACGACTAAAAATGCTTAAAATAGTGTTCTCATAGTTAAACTAAAAAAATAAATATAAAATAGGTTAATAACACAAGTTTAATGTTAATATATGCAACAAAAACAATCAAATAAAAAATGGCTATAATTCTTGTATATAAAAACTCATTTTTGTGGTTTCGACCTATGAAAACGAATCGGTTGTTCGACAAATTTGGTTTGAAACCGAATTCGTTGAAATGACTAAAATTGCTTAAAATTTAGTTCTCATTGTTAATTTTAAAAAATTAGTATAAAATGGATTAAGAATATAAGTTTAATGTAAATTTATGCGGAAAAAAGTAAAAACAATCCAATTAAAAATTGCTACAATATTTAAAAATTTATACATTAAGAACTCATTTTTATTGTTTCGACGGATTTGGTTTCAAACCAAACTCGAGTTAAACGACAAGATTTTCAAACGACACTTACCTGAGTCCCATCTCCTTAAAGATTGTTAAATGGGATAGTATATTGTCTAGGAACAGTAAAAAAAAGAAGAAAAGATTTGCCCCTAATCAATTAAAGGAGTAATTATACATTTATACTGCACCTATTAAATAAACATCCTTAAGATTTAACGGAGTTAAAGCTTTCTGTTAGCTTGACTCATTTTAGCATGAGAAATATCTAAAGTAACCATGAAAAAAAATTAAAATAAATAAAAACATTAAATGAAAACAAATAGCATGAAAATTATAAAAAATTAACAAAAAATAGTGCAAAAATGGAGCAAATCAGGCAACTCATGAATCAACATGGAGGCCTATGCAAATAACAATGGAGTCAACGTGGAGGCATGTCCTCCGCTTCATTAGTAGAAGAAGCTAGAGGCGGAAGGTTGGGGGAGATGTTAGGGTTTGAATTTTTTATTTTTATTTGTTATAAAATTAATGCTTTACTTATTTATTTTTATTTTTTATAAACAAAAACTGAAATGACTAAAATAGCCTTCAAATGTTAAAAAGTAACATAGGTCTGTTAAATCTTAGGGGTGTTTGTGTAGAATACACAAACTTCTCTATCTAGGTGTACAAAGCTTAAACCTCACAGGGTTCGTAATTTCCCCTTAATTAAATAACAAATAATAATATAAAAAAACGTTTAGATCCCCACCCTCATATGTTGAGATTAATTTATAAAAAAAAATTGAATTCCAATATATATCTCAAAAGATGAACAATGGACATTTATTAAAACAAAAATCTCAAGTAACTTATTGTGACAACTCACTTGTGTAAGTAGATCATAGACACTATGATCAAGAACCCAAGTTTTCACACTTTTGCAGCACAGGATCGGGACGAGGGTGGGGGTGAAACTTTTTAAAAAGAACAAAGCCAATGGATAATATACACACTTGTACTCTGGTGACAATTGCAGAATCATTTGATATTACGGGAAAGATTAGGGGCATATCTGCAAAAACTTCAAAAGTTTCACTCCTATTCGTTTTGAGCCGCTTAAAAAGCAAAAAAAATTCACGTGCACCAGCGTCGATTTGGCGCAGTGGCGCTAACTTAAAATAATTCAAACATCGCCGAGACGTCGTACTCAGATTTCGGAGAAATTCGAAGCGCTAGGGATTTGCAGATCGTCGTGGACCTCCTCATCTCCAATCATGGCGTCCGATTCTTCTCGTACGCGTATCGACCAGGTCTCGTTGCTGTCGCATACTATGTCTTTCGAATCCATAGACACTTTTAAACTTCGTTTCTCTCTGAACTCTGAATCTATATGTTCGCGTCTTTTTCCCCCTTTGACCTTTTTTTTTGTTAAATACAACAATTGTTGGATAAATATTTAGTTCATGAACTGAATTCGCAGTATGGAACTCTTGTCTACAACGAGCGAGGAATTTTGTCAATAATTCAGTACAAAATTAGCAACAAAATGACCTCAAAGCTACTTCGATAAATGGGAAATGAAAGATATTTATTATTCCAAAAATTATACTCTGCTTAATATGAGTGGTGACTCTTGTAATGAAGTAATAATCTGTTTATTTATTTAATTTTTTGTTTAACACTGGATTTGCCTTTTTCATTCATTGTTTTGTTCAGTTTTTCTCTTCGAAGAAGAGAAAGTCTCTATCACCTGCTTTGAAGTCCGGGAGAGTTGAGAAAGATGCAAAATACGCAGTGGAAGGGTCTCCTAGTGCCAAAGGAACTTTGGACAATTATTTGAAAACTTCACAGGAGGATAGTCGCGCTACCAAGCCTTCACTTGCAGCTCATGGTTTGTCAGCCAGGCAAGAACCAGTTAAAAGAAGTTTGTCTTTGGAGATCAATGAATGTTCCAAAGATGAAGATAAGCAGCACATTTTATCAGCCCACGTGCAACCCCAAATGTCTGAAGTGCTAAAAGCTACTCAGGAGATTACATCTCAGAGTCTGTCTAAGGTTGGCAATGATGCTGTTGTATGTCTTGTGAAAGATTGCTCGGATTCTGTTCATACTGCAGAAAATCCAGAACTAAAACAGTTTGCAACTGACTTTTTGTCTTTATATTGTAGGTATGATACTTTAAACTTTGTATGCAATTGCATGTCTTTTTGATAGATTTGGATAAGCAGTAGTTAGGAGTTGTTAGACTCTTGCTTTTATTACTATACCAGAGACTAGATTGTTTTTTTTTTGGTTCAACTCACCCCCTTTCTTCCCCTTCAACATAAATTAAAATTCATCACGGTTTTTAACGTTTTACAGTGAACTTCAGTCAAGTGCAAGTTCACCATCAAAGCCGAAGGTGCAAGACCATAAGAGACACGGTAGTCCATCTTTGCTAGACGGGGAAGATATTATAGCAAAGAAGAAATTTTGCATATTCAAGCAGTCGCAACTAGGAGGCGAGAAAATGTATTCTAATGCAAAGAATCCTGAAGAGGTGCTGTCTGATTTTGTTGGTATAATGGAAAAAAATGCTCTGAACTCTTCCAAAGAGGTGAATATAAGTTTATATACGTGTTTATGAGCTTTATTATATGAAATTTCTGTTTTATGACTTATTTGTATTTTGGCAGGTAATAGACAGTAAGAGTCCCATTGTTCACCAAGCTAGCTTGAGAAAATGCAGTAACGCTTCCAAATCAACTATAAATACAACTGGATTCTACACACCCGGATCATCAATTGTCAAAGCATGCACTCGCGAAACTCCCAAGTCAACATGTGGAAGCTCCATATTTTCTCCTGGAGATGCTTTCTGGAATGAAGCAATTCAAGTTGCTGATGGTTTGTTTGCTCAACCTGACAACCTGCCTGCTCGGGCTGTTGAGGGCATCCGTTGTGCTAAGAGTCAAAATGAGATAAATAATTCACACAATTTAAGATATAAACTTTGTGACAAGTCAAAGGAAATGTTGGGTGAAGGCGGGAACAGAATTCATTATGCAGGAGAAATTGATTCTTCAAAGGCAATGGGGAAGCATATGAAAGATTCAGATAAAGTAGTATCCCCACTGCCTGTTAAGCATTTTGACTTCTTGTTTGAGGACAAAAACGTGGATGGAAGTAATGAAGGTCATGGTGCTACAGATAACTCAGAAACTATGATGCATAGAGACAGTGAAGTATCTGAACAAGGCTCCGTGAATCACAAAGGTTTTCAATCAGCAAAGGTTATCACTCATCATGGCAAAGCTCAGACAACTAAAGAGATGCCTGAAGTGCAAGAGAGGACTTCTGTTCATATGACACGTGAAAAAGAAAAGGATTTATCAAGTGAAGATAATGATAGCATCAAGTCGGAGTCACCAGCTGGTGATATCAAGAAATTAATTGGCAGTGATAAATCTTATGAACCCTGTACTCCTTCAAGTTTTGTGCCACTTAAAGATCGCTTAGATCTTAGCAGTTGGCTTCCTTCAGAAATATGCAGCATATATAAAAAGAGAGGGATTTTAAAACTATATCCTTGGCAGGTATTTTCAAACATTTGAATGACAGCTTTGCTTATCTTCTATTCTAGAATTGATTAGGGACAAAATGAGGCAGGTTAATGGAAGTATTCAAACTTTTGATATATTCATTATGCTTCCATTTGACACAATCATATGAAAAACATGATGTGCTTTTTTACTTTTAAATGTGCAGCTTCATTGCCAGTACCAGCTAAGCTTAGTTAGAGAAATGTCATATCATTGTACGTGTATAAGAGGTCTTGAAATTGAATCCCACTCATACAAAGGTTTGGGGGAGTGAGGGGTTGGTTTATGCATAAGTTGTATTGTTAAATTATATGTTACAGGAACATGTGTATATAAGTGCAGCTACACCAGGATTACCTAGGTTGCATTACTATACGTTTGTTGAGGTGGCATTAGATAAATATTGTCTTAACTTCCAGCTGGGTTGAGGAAAGTTTAGTTAGTATTGTTTGGGTGGATTTTTTGCTGAGGCAGCATCATTAAGTACCCACCTTCTTATCCTATTATCTTTCCCAGGAAAGAGCATCATTAATCACCCAGCACCATTAATTGAGGCTTTTAGCTTATGCCTTATAGTTCTTAGACTACCCTCGTGTTTTTTAGTTTTGCCTGTTAGAAAACTAATTACTCGAGAGGTTTTCTTCATGCCCATATGAGTCTAAAAGCTGCACCCTTCAGACTTTTAACTTCATATTGCCATCACAAGTTAATGTTAAGCGTTATTTTTGTTGATTATTCATATTTCTAATTCCATTTTATCTTGTCCTGTAAATCTATCTTTTTATGGTTATCTATCACTTCATTCAGTTTAAATGGATTGTAGTTTGCAACTTTTTTAATTGAATGTCCGTTACCGGTTACCCTTCTTCAATTTGTTCACGGTTTCATCATGCTTTCTTTTAAATTGTGAGGTGTATTGTTAACTGGAGTTTGACTTCTTGAGTATATTCTTGCTTTGCCTTAAAAAAAACGTAGCTTTTTATCATTTCAAGTTTGAAGTACTGAAGTTAAAATCTTACTTGTATCTTCTGTTGTTATTTTTTCTGTGTTTTTTAATATTATATTTAGTTAGATAAAAGGTAAAGTTTCCATTTTTCAGGTTGACTGCCTTGAGGTGGATGGTGTTCTGCAGAGAAGGAATCTTGTCTACTGTGCATCTACAAGGTATTCTCTTTTAACTAACTGAAATTCATCATGCAAATCATCTTAAATCTGATGTTTCTGTCAGATTGTGTTGTTGGTTTAAGTTTGTCTTTTATCACAATCTTTTGCGGTTGTGCCAGCAATACAGTTAGTAGGATAGAACCTCTAATAGTTACAATGAAAGATATATATATATATTATTTCTAGGTTTGTAATGTGTTTTGATGGCATATATATGCACTTAATATTGGTCTCTCTACCACAGTGCTGGAAAAAGTTTTGTTGCAGAAATTTTGATGTTGCGGCGAGTCATCTCAACAGGAAAAACGGCACTACTTGTGCTTCCTTATGTGTCAATTTGCGCAGAAAAGGTGGTTTGTTAGTTGCTATTTCCACCCAGAAAGTAACAGATATCGATTACTTGTTTGTTATATATCTTATACGTTTTATAAACTTGGGGCAGGCAGAACATCTGGAGGTCCTTCTTGAACCACTCAATAAGCCTGTTCGTAGTTATTATGGAAACCAGGGTGGTGGAACACTTCCTAAAGATACATCTGTAGCTGTATGCACGATAGAGAAGGCAAACTCTCTAATAAACAGACTACTGGAAGAGGGTCGTCTGTCTGAAATTGGAATTATCGTGATAGATGAATTACACATGGTATTTGATCATATATTTTGTTGGTATTAGTAAAAGTTGTTATAGATAAGTTGTATGTCTACCTTAACTCATGCTCTTTGAACGGATTACCTTATATGGTTCTCAATCTTGTAATCTTGTGATTGTTGACAGGTTGCCGATCAGCATAGGGGTTATCTTTTGGAATTGCTGTTAACAAAACTTCGTTATGCAGCTGGGGAAGGCATTTCAGATGCAAATAGTGGTGAAAGTTCAGGTATGAGCAGTGGGAAGGCCGATCCTGCTCATGGTCTGCAGATTGTTGGAATGAGTGCTACCATGCCAAATGTTGCAGCAGTTGCTGAATGGCTTCAGGTAAGGAAGAAAAACAATTATTATGTCATCATTTCATCACTTGCACCAAATATTTTTATGACTAAATATTATATTCCTTTGAAAGATCTATAATTGTCATTAACTTCTATCTAAATTGACGTTGGTGACTGCAAGACAGAGTTAGACTAATGTTCGGAACCTAGGTCTGTGGCAGTATCATTCATATCTTTTATACATGAGTGCATTTATAGAATTAATATGACAAAGATCTAAGTAGTGAAGCGATTATTGTGTTATAGTCTTATAGAAGCCTGACTACATATTTCTATGGTTTAGCATATTTTTTCTGTTCTCTCCTACATGTATAGTAAGTGCTGAGTGGTTCATTTCGTACTTACAGCAACATGTTGATGTTTTGATGTGGTAAAGTAACTCATCTTTCCCTCTCATACATGTTGGCATCCATAAAACTCATATGGCTCGCTTTATGATAGAGTAAAGCTTTATAACTTTAGTAACTCGAAACTTGTTATGGTGGTTGGAATATTTATACACTGATATCTCGAAAGTGCATTGCTTTGCATGATCAAACCTTTAAGGTCCTTAATGACTGCTACTTTGTCTTTCTGATTGGATGCCCTATTCTTGTGTGTGTGTGTTTGATTGTTTGTTTTTCAATTTTTCTATTAGCCTGATGTTGATCCAAAATAGGTTAATATTTTGAGCAAAGATAAAAATTGGAAAAGTTTTAGTGTGGGACTTTTTGACGTCTGTTTTTGTTCTTAAATTTACTTTGATCTCTCCTTTCACATGTACGCTTTCTTTTATTTAGAACAAACATAAGTATTGTACTAGCTTCTTCTTGCTTGAAGATTCTCTAATAAGTTTCATGATCATGGATTCATGGCTCTCATCTGCGTTGATTCCTGCTTTCTTGTAAATTGATGACTTTTGATTAACTTTAAAAAACTTGCATGCAGGCAGCGTTATACGAAACAAATTTCAGACCTGTTCCATTAGAAGAATATATTAAAGTTGGTAATACCATTTACAACAAGAAATTGGACATCATTAGAACAATTTCAAAAACAGCTGACCATGGTGGAAAAGATCCGGATCATGTTGTTGAATTGTGCAATGAGGTTGTCACTTTATCCTGTAAAAATACCTTCAACTATGCATTTTTTTTTTTTTAATTGAACAAATATGAAGTGGGAACGTTTTTCAGGTTGTTCAAGAGGGTCATTCAGTGTTAATATTTTGCTCTAGCCGAAAAGGATGTGAATCAACCGCACGGCATATTTCGAAATTTCTCAAGAAATCTTCTGTTAATGCTCCTGGTAGGGACGGTGAGTTCATCGATATTGCTTCAGCTATTGATACTTTGCGAAGGTGTCCTTCTGGTTTGGATCCTGTGTTAGAGGAAACTCTTCCTGCTGGTATTGCTTATCACCATGCTGGACTCACGGTATTACTCCTGTTCTTCCTTCCATAATTCTTGTCTCATTATTGATATTTTTGTGCTTCAATTTTCTTTCTTTTAATTTTCTGATCATGTAATTGTGAGTTTGTATTTATTGATTATAAATCCTTTGAGCTTACTGCTTACCTTCTGATGGCTGTTCGTTAATCTTTGTGTAGCTTGAAGAAAGAGAGGTAGTTGAAACCTGCTATCGTAAAGGCATTGTACGTGTCTTAACTGCTACATCTACCTTAGCTGCTGGGGTGAACCTGCCTGCTCGGAGGGTTATTTTTCGACAACCTAGGATTGGGCGTGATTTCATTGATGGGACAAGGTACAAACAGATGGCTGGGCGGGCTGGTCGAACGGGAATAGATACAAAAGGAGAAAGTGTATGTTTACTTGTTTTAAATTGTTTTTGTTGTCAGCTGAGTTCCTCATATCAGGTTATATTGAGCTGGTTTACTGATTATTCAACTTTAATTATATTATAAATTTTTATTTCTTCCTCTGGTGAAGTTTTTGACTTTTTGTAACTGAAATTTTGTTAAAATGTTATCTTTTCTTAAAGCATAAATAGTTCCGGTTTTTGGTTTTGTATGAATATGAGAATATCTAAGGGTTGGTCAAGTAGTCAGGCATTTGGTTTGCTCCTACAAGGTCAAGGGTTTGATTACTCAAGGAATATATGTTTGATGTATTTAAGTGAATGAGGAACACCGTTTTTATTTTACTGTTATCACTGCGACAGTAATTTTCTTTAGTTTCTGGTTGATAAATTTACCAATGTAGATAAGTTTTTCCATTAAATTGTTTTGTTCTGCAACATAACTGTCTTTAATCTCTATTCTGTCTTAAGATATCTATAATTATGCTTACTAATGCTTTTACATAATCAGGTGCTTATTTGCAAACCAGATGAGGTCAAAAAGATTATTGGACTTCTTAACGAAAATTGTCCGCCACTGCATTCCTGTTTATCTGAAGATAAGAATGGAATGACTCATGCAATTTTAGAAGTTGTGGCTGGTGGGATTGTTCAAACTGCTGAAGACATTCATCGATATGTTAGGTGTACTCTTCTCAATACTACAAAACCATTTCAAGATGTGGTAAAATCAGCTACAGACTCTCTTCGGTGGTTGTGCCACAGAAAATTTGTTGAATGGAATGAAGATGCTAAGTTATACAGTACCACACCTCTTGGACGTGCAGCTTTTGGCAGTTCTCTTTGCCCAGAAGAGTCACTTGTAAAGTTTTTTACTTTCCATTATTGTATTTTTAAAATTTAAATTAGTGTTTTAAATATTCCCGAGTCTTGAACATTATTATGTTATTCTCTGTTTTTCAATTGATTTTCTTGAGGGATCAACCTAAAGTAATCATAAAATTTTGAGACGATGAGGCTAATAATATCTCTTGTTTGGTTTTGTAGATTGTGCTGGATGACCTTTCAAGGGCAAGAGAAGGATTTGTACTTGCTTCTGATTTGCATTTAGTTTATCTAGTTACACCAATTAATGTTGAAGTTGAGCCTGATTGGGAACTGTACTATGAGCGGTTCCTGGAATTATCAGTTCTTGACCAGGTGATTTTGACTCTTTTGGTTTATATTTGAGGTTTTTTGGGGCCTGTTTGGAGATGGTGCATTATTGTATTCTTTCTGTTCTTATTGTCTGCTGGCAATCGCATGGTCTGAGCCTTAATATTTCTTAAAAGTGAGTCTTGGTGTGTATACATCAATAGTATTCTCCATACCTAACTTCAGGAATGAGTTTGTGCCACTATGATTGGTGTCATTAACTCCTTGAGGAGTTTTCATCTCCAGTACTCCATACCTTTTTAAGTGAACCCTCCTTAGCACCGATCTATGTATGATGATACGAATAATAGATAGAGCGGGAGTCAATAAATGGTAGAACTGAAACAGTATTCTTGTTCTTTTTTTTAATTCATTTCCATGTTACTATTTTCGATTGAATGTATATGAAGTTTGGAATATACTGAGAACTGCAGTATAAGTTTTTACAGGAGCAGTTTTTGGAGCTCATGGATGGGAATATCGGATGTTTGGTTCCCTTTGTGACTTATGGTTCACTTTTGTGTTTCCTCTTTCTCATTTTTTTTTTAATAAAATTCACTTTTCTATCAATTTTCTATCAATGAGTATACATGCGTTTGTGTGAATTTTGTCATCTTGTTTCTGATGAATAATTTCATTTTTTATGGGGTTTATATTATTTTTAGTCACTCTTCAAATTTCATGAAATTCAGTCAGTTGGCAATCGAGTGGGAGTGGCAGAACCATATTTAATGCGCATGGCACATGGTGCACCTTTGCGTGCTACACACAGATCAAGAGATGGAACCAAAGGTTTTCATGGAAAACTTGAGTACCGACCCGGAATCACCAACAATGGTATGCTTTCAGATGAGCAGACACTTAGAGTGTGTAAACGATTTTACGTCGCCCTCATCTTGTCAAGACTAGTGCAGGTTTCTTTCCTTGTTCTCCCATTTCTTCTACTGTTGACAAGTAGTGCATACATCATAAATTGCGATTACATCCATTATATGCCTTTCTATATATTTCTGATTTTGTTTTTGTTTCTAGCATAAAGGTATATAACCAATAAATTGAAACAAACTATTAATGTCTTTTTACCCTGTGTAATATATATAGAAGTCATATTGGTTGCGGTCACCTATTTGTGACTTTTGATTTTCTTTTTCAGTTTATATATGGATTGCCACCACTTGTAGTCATCTTGTTTAATTTCCCTGTCTTGCTATATGCATGTACTTGAAATTCTTGGATGAAGGAAGTTCCTGTGCTTGAGGTTTGTGAAGCTTTTAAAGTGGCCAGAGGCATGGTTCAAGCCTTACAAGAGAATGCTGGAAGGTTTGCATCTATGGTTTCTGTGTTCTGTGAGAGGCTTGGATGGCATGATCTCGAAGGCTTGGTTGCTAAGTTTCAGAATCGTGTTTCATTTGGAGTGAGAGCAGAAATTGTAGAACTTACTACAATTCCATATGTGAAGGTAATTGCAATCTTTTGTTTTTCTATTTTTTCCCTTGTATATATATATATATTTAGTAATATCTCCGTTTCTGAATTCTGATAAAATAAAAAGAATCATCATAACAACAATTACGAGCATATGCAAACCCCAGCAGATAAGTTGCTAAAGAGCTATTTATTGGGTATATCTGTACGATGCCTGTTTATAGGGAATTAACAAGAATTTGTTTTATTGCAATGAATTTGGTAGATCATCATCATGATTCTGATCATTACATTCTGTTTTTTAGGGTTCTCGTGCAAGAGCACTCTATAAAGCTGGCTTGCGTACACCTCTTGCGATTGCTGAAGCATCTGTCCCTGAAATCGTCAAAGCTCTTTTTGAATCTTCATCATGGACCACAGAAGGTGGATCTCTCTGAGATTTTTATTACATTGCTTTTCTAATTAATGATTACCATATTAGAGTGATGCCTGATACTGTGATATTCTGGTATGAAATTTCTAATAGATATTGGCCTAAAGTTCGAGTTTCGTTTGATTGTTTTCTTTTTCTTAATTAAATTTTGACAACTAAATATAACTATTTAAGAGTTCAAATATTATTGCATTTCTGTCCTGTTGGCAAGAAACATATCAGGAAATTTTGTTGTGTTACTTGTGTACCTAGAAAAACATGCTACACTTGCCTGATGTCAAGAGATTTTCTTGGATATTACTGAACATCTGCAAGTCTTACGTGTGGAAGATAGTTGCATTGTCGGAAAAAAGTCCGTAGACACATTTGGTGGATTTGTTGCTAAGATTTTTCATTTGTTAGTTTATGTGATTGAAATTTTTTCAATTATATGGAGAAAGGACATGGCATAGGCGCCTGTGCCTACATGCCATTTGCTTCTTGGATCTAATTTTAAAGTTTCTAATGAACTCTGTTAAACCAGCATATGTGTCCATGCTTTCCATGTTTTTACATTTGTTCTTCCCATGTTTATAGAATGATTTTAATGAAGCAAGTAGATATAAAGGTGAAATGATGTGCACAACACAAAAACCTATTGTAAACTACAAAAAATGATATGTATGCAAACTTGTATGATCACTTTCCCAAACCCAGAAATTATCTATAAGAAACGTATCAAAAAGCTACCTCAAACCGTTTCCCAAGTTAGAATGATGAAGAAAAACAAAGTATCTTGGAATTCCTTGGAGACAGAAGTCCCAAAGTAAAGCCAAGAATCTGATTCTATCGAAACTTTTACTTCCATATTCTCTGTAATAGCTGCTACTTTGTTTCACTTTCTTTGTTTAGTAAAATCTTTTAATACTGACTTGTTGACTGTATGATTAGAAGGTTCAGCACAAAGACGCTTACAGTTGGGGGTAGCAAAGAAAATTAAGAATGGTGCACGCAAAATCGTTCTTGAAAAAGCTGAAGAGGCAAGGATTGCTGCCTTTTCAGCTTTCAAGTCACTTGGGTTAAATGTCCCACAATTTTCTCGACCTTTATTATCTACTGTTCCTGACAATTCCCCTGGGAAAGAAGCTGCCACTACCTTTTCTGGGGATGACGCTTCTAGTATCTTTGCTGGCCTGGTACCAGTTGAGCATGTTTCAGTGAAACCATCTATAAGTGCCAGTGAGAATTCTGAAAAATTTGCTTCTGAAGGTGCAGGACAGAAATCAAAAAAAACTTCAGACGGTGTCTTAGTAGCTTCAGTAGAAATAGACTTAAATAATGCTCTGCAAGGAAATTTCAGAGATGAAAATTCAGCAGTACCAGTTGTAGGGTCTGTAAATGATGTTGCTGAGCTTAATTTAAATGTTGATGACATCAGAAATGCAGTTCCAACCCTCTCTGCTCAACTAGGGAAAATCGGTAATGGATCCGTAACACCTGACGGACATCTTGATCATGAAGTAAAGGTTCAGCCTGACAGAGATCTGCTTCTCAGTAAGGACAGTTCTTCCAAGAAGGGTCCTATCAGTGCAATTAATACTCCTGGCGGTTTTGATTGTTTCTTGGATCTTTGGGAGGCTACCCGGGAATTCTATTTTGATATCCACTATACGAAACGATCAGAAGTAAATTCTGTTGCTCCTTTTGAGATACATGGCTTAGCAATCTGTTGGGAAAATTCTCCTGTTTACTATATAAATGTTCCTAAGGATCTACTATGGTCTGACAACAGAAGAAATGATTGCTTGCTTAATAGTGGATCTAGTGATAAGGGCAAAGATCTACCTCCTGACCAGTGGTTGGAGATAATGAAAAAACGATGGAACAAAATTGGTGTTATAATGGAGAATAAAGATGTTAGAAAATTTACTTGGAACTTGAAAGTTCAGATTCAGGTGCTTAAACGTGCCGCAGTTTCCATTCAGAGATTTGGTTCTCTGAATCCCGTGGGGAAAAGTGTGGGTCTTGAAGTTATAGACAACTCGTTCTCATTGTTGTCCTTGGTGCATGTAAAGAATGGGATTGACATGTGCATTGTGGCATGGATTCTTTGGCCTGATGAGGAGAGAAGCTCTAATCCAAACTTAGAGAAGGTAATTCTTTCTTATGTATTAACAATCATATATGGAAACAAGCATTTGGAAATTACTTTTGAATAGAGAATGTTTTTACTTAAACAATGTTAACACATTTCTCATTTATATTGAAGTATTTCTTAGGTGCAAATGATTCTTATCCTTCTCATTTAAGTCATATTTTTTTTTATCATTGTTCAAGCTGGATTTAAAGTTGTAACAATGGTTTTTAGGAAGTTAAGAAAAGATTATCCAGTGAGGTTTTAGCAGCAGCTAATCAAAGTGGCCGATGGAAGAATCAGATGCGGAGAGCTGCACATAATGGTTGCTGTCTTCGGGTTGCTCAAATGCGAGCCTTAAGTTCTGTTCTTTGGAAGTTACTTGTTTCTGAACAACTCCTTGAAGCGCTTATGAACATCGAAATTCCATTGGTAAATTATTTTGCTACCTGTTATGAATTTCTAAAAGGAAAATATATGATTGGGCAAAATGAAAACTTGAAGTGCAGGGATGCTGTAATTGAAATTATTATTTTTTTGATAAACCATCTTATTGTACATACGTATGATATGATAAATAGATAAAATTGTATTGTTAGCAACTTAGCTTTGGCATTCTCCTTAGCAATGAGTTCTCTCTATTTAATCGTGAAATGTTTAAATAATGTGTTGTACAATCATTCTCCACTGTTAAATTTTGGTCCTTAATATATTTTCTGGCTCCTCTTGTGATGTTTTACCATATAAAAAAGAATGCATGCAAGTATGCAACTTTATAAGTTAGGTGTTTGATAACCTGTACCCCATGATGTCTGGGCACGTAGTGCAAGTCTTCATGTTGCTTAGACTATTGAACCGTACTTAAAATATGCTTTAAATATTGACATTAGTGTTATGGTTTTGGATGGTAGGTTAATGTTCTTGCTGACATGGAGCTCTGGGGCATAGGTGTTGATATGGAGGGATGTCTTCAGGCTCGTAATTTGCTGCAGAAAAAGCTTAGATATCTTGAGAAGGAAGCTTATAAGTTGGCTGGCATGGTGTTTTCCTTGTATACTGCGGCAGATATTGCAAATGTCCTGTATGGACACTTGAAGCTGTCCATACCTGAAGGGCACAATAAAGGGAAACAACATCCTAGTACTGACAAGCATTGTTTGGACCTATTAAGGTAATTGAGAGGGTTATTTTTTGCTCATGGTGCAAAAGCAGGTTTTAGCTAATATCCTGAAAATGCAAAAGTGTCTAATTAAATGATTGTGACAGAATTAGTTTTCTGAATAACTCACAAATATTGGGCAACGATTTTTATACAGTTACATAAATTAGTCTTAATATTATGTGGCATGTATCTCCTTTTTATGAATTAATTTTTAGTTTCTTATAAAAAGAATGTTATATGGCATGTTTAATTTGTTATTGCAGGACCATTAAAATCATACGTGCTCTTGCGATTTGTTGCTATTTCTTCCAACTAATGCTTGCTGCTTTTAAATAATCTTTTTTTTTTGTTCTCATGTATTTGGAATTTTGTTAAGCATGGATATGGTTTTACTTCAGGCATGAGCATCCAATAATCCCAGTAATCAAAGAGCATCGGACATTGGCAAAGCTCTTAAACTGTACATTGGGGTCAATTTGCTCACTAGCTAGGCTATCTATGAGTAGGCAAAAGTACACACTACATGGCCATTGGCTCCAATCGTCAACAGCAACTGGACGACTTTCAATGGAGGAACCTAATCTTCAGGTTGGATCTTATTCCACTGATTCTAGCTATGTCTCTGTTTGCAAGTTGAATATGGTCATTTGATTTGATGAGATATTCATTTATTCTTTCTGAGTTATGCAGTGTGTTGAGCATTTGGTTGAATTCAAAATGAATAATAAGAATAGATGCGGAGATGATGCTGAGGTTGATAATTATAAAATCAATGCTCGTGATTTCTTTGTTCCTACTCAGGTAAAGCTTATTTAGTTGTCTCCTGAAAGCTTCTTATAATACAATGGAAAACAAATACTGTAAAGTTTATGTGTCACTATGGTGTTGCATGGTAAAAAAGGAGGAAGAATTCATGTAGCTGATTTCAACTTGTTTGGATTAAGGCTTAACTGAGTTATAATGTGTTGAAAAACTTGAGGATGAATTTTTCACAGTTCATATTGAAAATCACCAGCCACATTTATTAGAAATATTACTATCTAGGCATTTTAAAACCTGGATTCAGTGTGTTTATTTTCTATGCTTATCTCTATGAAATTTGTGGGGTAGGATTTATTTATAATTTAAGACCGTAAGAATTAAATTGCAATTCATGTGTCTAGCCTAGTGGTTCTAAATTTTAGAAATGCCAGAGGTTAGGGAGGGTAAAGAGAGAGGGCCATCCCTTTTTTTTATTACACCATAATTCCCTTAACATTTGTTCGTTCACTAGGCTACTTCTGCCGGACCTTATGTCCTTGGTAATTAGGAAACTTGTGGGCTGTTATTTTTTTTTTCATTAACTTGTGGGATGTTAAATTCTAGATAGTTTATTTTTTTTTGAAAAGAATCCTAGATAGTTGGCCCCCTATGAAATTTGCACCTTTGATCTCTTGGTTGGAGCCTAGGGTCTTCTCAGCCACCCCTGGGGTAAGACAGAAGGGCCATTATAGCATGGAGATTTTGCTGTTTTGCCTTCTATAGAAGTCTTATGAGTTTGGTGAATGAATCGCTAGGACAGCTTTGTTGGCATATATATTATTCATCCATATCAATTGGTGCGTATATTTTTAAGTTATATTCTGATCTTTATCAAATTTTTTTTTAGGAGAACTGGTTATTGTTAACAGCAGATTATTCTCAGATAGAATTGCGGTTGATGGCACACTTCTCTAAAGACTCCGCATTAATAGACCTCCTTAGCAAACCAGACGGTGATGTTTTCAACATGATAGCAGCAAGATGGACTGGAAGAACAGAAGATTCTGTTAGCTCACTCGAGCGAGAACAGACAAAAAGGTTGATCTATGGCATTCTTTATGGAATGGGTCCTAATACTCTTTCAGGACAACTGAATTGTAGTTCAGATGAAGCTAAAGAAAAAATAAGAAGCTTCAAAAATTCTTTTCCTGGTGTTGATTCCTGGCTTCATGAAGCCGTTTCATCTTGTCGTCAAAAGGGGTGAGGACATCTTATTATCTTTCTTGCTACAGACTATTGTCTTTACATTTTTTTCCCTATTTTTTTAAAACAAGGATGATGCCACCGTGTGCCCATGCATCTGAAAAATGCTTCAGATCTGCACCATTACTTCACAAAATTCTTTTTGGTTATGATAATTTCCATCAAAACAACTATGTCAATAGCCTCATAAGGAAGGATGCAATTATTCAAAAAAAAAAAAAAATTTACTCTAAAATCATCTTTGTTCCATCTCTCCCCCAATGCTCCTGATCCAGTTGATCAACTCTCTGTCTCTGTCTCTGTCTCTTTCTCTGTCTCTGTCTCTGTATCTATCTATCTATCTATCTATCAAGAAACGTATATACATACATATGTATCTTTGTGTTTGTGTGTGCTTTGAACTCTTGATGGATGAATTCTTCAATAAATCAAGAGTTCATACAAACCTATTATTAAAATGACTTCTGGTAGCTGATTTGGATATGATGTACAACTAAACCGAACTATAAATCTGGTAATGTATACTGTTATCTTAGCATAACCACTTTCACAAGGGTGCTGAATCTGAGCATCGATTAATATAATACTTTTTTTGGGTTTTTAAGAGCATGGCAATTTGAAGATCTTAACCTTTTTGATTGTGAGACATTTGTGTACCTAAGAGAAGGATGGATTTTTGAAACCTTTGGTATGAGTGGAAGTAAGTTTTCATATAATTGAAACTTGCCTTAATTCTGTGTATCATTTTTTCTGAAACCTTTGGGAGAATATGATGGAAGAAGACTAGAAGAGGAACCATGATAAGCTGTACACAGGTGAAAGGTGGAAAAGCAATCTTAGTTTGCTTCAGTGTAAACATGTCTCACTCTCACTTAGGCAAACCACCCTAAACCTCACCTCTTCTCTTGACATTCTATAGTTCACTGATTTTAACCACGAGAAAATCATTGTCCTAGAGTGTTACATAAATGTTGCAGTCGTCAGAGTACATTAAGGATCGTCGCCATCGAAGTTTTCCTGATCAATTTATATCTTGTCAACTCTTTTTGATGTTTTTAAGCATCAAAATTTAAGTGACCTATAATTGTTGTTTTCCCTGTTGTTGGCACCACAGATGCCTTGTTTTAATGTTTTGACTTTTTTATTTTTTATTTATTTATTTGAGATGGTGTGGTGTGCCGCAGTCAATTTCCCCCTTTATTTTTTGGAGCCATATAGACTAATCAATATCATGAATTCTTTATCCAGATATGCAGAAACCCTTAAGGGAAGAAAGCGTTACTTGTCAAAAATAAAATTTGGAAACAGTAAAGAAAAATCAAAGGCTCAGAGGCAAGCAGTGAATTCTATTTGCCAGGTACAATATTTTCCTCTTTTCCCTTTCAGAGATTGGGGATTGAGAAGGGGCCATGGGTTCAAGGTAGCATTTAAGCTATAAATTTTGGACTGACAGCTGCTTTCTACAGGGATCTGCTGCTGACATAATCAAAATTGCCATGATAAATATCTACTCCGTGATTGTTGAAGGGGTTTATTGCTTGGATCCTAGCTTTTCAGCTGCAACTATGTTTCACATGCTGAAGGATCGCTGCCGAATTCTTTTACAGGTTACTTTTGGAAATTGATAATTTTTTCCCTCCCTTTAATCACTTTATGGATTTTTTAAATAGTTAATAAATAAATCAAATGCTTGAAGTTTTGAAGTTTTGTTTATTCTGTGAGTGCAGGATGACTGTGCTCTTAATTTTTATTTCTGGAATGCTATATCTTTTGAGTTGAATTTGATTGATTTTTGGTGATTGGTATTTAGGTACATGATGAGTTAGTATTAGAAGTTGATCCATCTGTGATTAAGGAAGCTGCATTGCTTCTACAGAAGTCCATGGAAAGTGCTGCCTTACTTCTTGGTATGTGTTCATTGTTACATTTAATATTTCCTACTATTTTGAGAGTTATATTCACTGTGTTTATACTTTTCTCAGTTCCGCTGCATGTCAAACTGAAAGTTGGAAGAACATGGGGTTCTTTGGTGCCTTTTCCAGCTGATCAAATTACAGATGTGGTGCCTGATTTCTAGAAAATAGTGAATGTGTTTATCTTTGACTAAAAGATGCTGATGATTATGGAGGATGAGGATTGATATCAGTGTATGTAATGTGCGGTTGATATATTAAATTTTCTAAAATTTTCTTTTCCTATATCTTTGTTCCAAGCTAGGCATTGAAAATATCTACGCTCCAGCTTGAGGGGGAGTGTTAAATCAACTATCAATCAATGAGATTATTCTTAATTATGATTGTATAGTTGACTAATAGGTTAATTAGCTTAATTAGTGTGGTTAATTATAGCTTGATTGTATAGTTGACATTTGACTGATTTGATTAGGATTTGATTAGCTTAATTATAGCTTAGTGATTAAATAGCCTGATTGTAGGATGATTTATTTCCTTTTGTATTTCCTTTCTCGATTCTTTCCATATTGTAAATTTACTATAAATATCCTCCTATGGAGAAGAATAAAAATATCAAAGATTTTTTCATCGTTCAAATACTATCAAAGAGTTTCTTTTCTTTGTTCATTACATTTTAGGTGATAAAAAAACTTATTTTTCATGGGCCACCAGCACCATCTTCATCATTGTAATTACATCTGTAGTAGAGTTTTTATCCTAAATTTTTACTTTGCAGTTTGTTTGCTGTCCATTTTCACACAACTGGAGGTGTGGATAGAATTGAAAGGAAAATATCTGTTATATTTTTCTTTATATGGACCATGAAGCTTACCAATCAGACTAATGGGAGGATCACAGTCAGGTATGGCCCTCCTTCCCGTTCCAACTAATGGGGATGGTTGCTTGTTTGTTTTTTATAAACTTTTTCATACTTGTGATGTTTTTTATGTTTATGAGAAGTGGTATATTTATTGGAGGATAGCCTTACAGGCTTGGGCCAAGCTCTGCCAAACGGCAACTCAAAAAAAAAAAAAAAAAATGAAAAAGTCAACAGTTTTAATGTTTTAATGAAAAAGTCAACAGTTTTAGTTTTACGATCATGTTTCATCCTTCATTTGATCCTTTCTATCATATTTCTTTTCTGAATATCCTCTGCTTGGTACCTTTTGTCTTTGTGAAATTTGGTGTGGAAAAATGGTGGTCATTTAAGTAATTACTTCAATATATTTCTTGTTCAGGAAATCTATATTTATGGTCAAATGGTCAATAAATGCTCTTATGTGCCAGACGAAATGAGATGATTGTATTCCTATAATCCTGTGAAATTTGCGAAGATAGTCAGTTATATGAAAATTTATATGTGATTCTTATTATGGCAGGGAACTTGAATCAATTCCCCACCCAAGAATTTAAGTAGAGAATGAATATAGCACCAAAGTAGATAAGATTGATGCATCATCATATACAACTACAGCAAGCTTAATAAGTATATGCATAACCACATATGCTAGTGTATGAGGTACGTTATTATATAACTGAAGGATAACTTTTTAAACTGATCCAGTTCAAACATGCTGACTAATAAAGGGTATCATTCTATGCTGCAGGCTTCTTGTTGGCAACCCAGACAATATGATCTTCAGGAAGGAAATGACAGATAGGAACAGTTCCTGGATTCACTTTGAGCACTTGAAAAGCCAAATGCTTTGGGTTCCATTCTGATGTATCTGTGTGGCAGACTGCTACTGCTTTGGCTTTTGTCCCATCAGTACCCACCAAAGGAACAATGTAAGCCCTTGTGGTTTGCGTTGCATGGCAGTAGAATACAGCATATGCATAATTCTGCTTATGGCACACTACAGATTTGTTGTCTGTCTTCTTCTCTATTCCAGCAGCAATTGTATACTCCTGCAACTGGGTTCTTTTTTCCACTTCAGTAGAAACTGCCTGGACTTTTTTTCCGAGCTTGGAAGTGCTGAAGTCAATCATTGACTCTAGTGAAGTTGCGCAATATTTTTCCTCTCCTTTGATCCCAGCTTCTTCACACTCTTTGATTGTATTTTGCATTATATCAGCTTCCAATGATCCAGGTTTCACTGAGAACCGGTTCAAGATTTCTGGCATCTTGTTAGATGAAAAAGGGATTGATTTGGCAACTTGGCGAGGTAAGAAAGTTGCTTCATTTAAATTTTCAGTGAAGTGCAAGTTCATTTTGGTGCCGGGATGTAAATCCTTCTCTACGAAGAAAAGAGCTGTGTTTTGGTCATCATGGAGCTGATTCTCAGAGGCAGCATATTTGTACAAAAATGGGCTTGACCCTGGATTTACTCCAACATAGACTGGCTTTCCCTTGGGTCCTGTGTTCACATTTACTCCTCCTTTGCCAACACCAACATTGGTTCCTTTGCCACCTCCAACATTTACAGAAGTGCCTCCAGGCTTTCCTTTACCTGCATCTACATTTACACCACCCTTCCCTACGCCAACAGTAGTGCTTTTGTCTTCTACCAGGTCTGCAAATACAGTATTATTAGAAAAGACCTTTTAATCTAACCGAGGAATAGCCTGATAAATTTGTAGATCATCACAAACTTCTCCTTGATGTCTTTCTGAGCTTTGTCAAGTTTTTAGGTTGAACTTAATTTAAAGAAAACATATTCCACTTACTTGACATGTACCGACTTTAACTAGTTTACTTTTTTTTTATTTTTTTAACGATTGCATATAGTTCTTTACATAACTTTATAATTCAATCTCTACATATGACGGAAAATTTTCACTTCTCAGGTATGCAGAGCATAAAAGTACGTTTTTTATTTCCATAATAGAGAGTGCCTGGACATAAAATACCTACCAGGGTGTAGAAGATCTGTGACAGCTTTTGGCATGGGAGTATTTGGCAATACAGACTTCCAGTAAAGTTCAGGAGACAAAGCAGCATGGCTTGCCACCAGTGCAAGCTGAAAAAAAAAAAACATAGTTTTTCATATGATTAGAGAATGAAAAGTTCTAAGATATATACATGCTCTATTTTCATAACCATGCAAGTTTTAAGAAGCTTACAGTGAGAAAAGTAACGAAGAGCGAGAAGCGGAACCCCATTGGAGAGTTGAATGTGATACTGAAATCTATGAGAGTTAAGAGAGAAGATTGAGCTGAAAAACTTTAGTTTAGTAGTTTAGATGGAAAGAAGAGCAAGCGAGTTGTGATATTTATAACGAGACATGTCAATGAATAGCAATGCACCACCAATATCAGTGACCCGATTAATGCTCTCAACTGTCCCCTGCCAACCTTAAATGCAATTTATTCTAAATTAGATAGGTGGTGGAGTGAAGAGAAAATCTAAGTTGTACTTATTTCACTGACACTAATGGGCCGTTTGGTATAGGGTAATAAAAATAATGTGATTTCTGAGAATGTGAAACCCAAGGAAAGTTATATACATGTGTTTGGTTGTGTTTGAGAATATTATGTTGGATTCCTGGGAATACTAGATAATTGTATTTGGTTTGTATAAAAACATGTTAAAATTAATTTTAAAATAAAAAAATTATAAATAAATAAATAACATCACACTAGATCAAGAAACAACATCACATTGGATCATCGTCATCTTCATTTCAAAACAAAACAAGATCAAGAAAAGAAAAAAGAAAAAACTGGATCGCCGTCGTCATCTTCATCTTCTCGTCGTCTTCATCTTCTTCTTCTTCTTGTCGTCATCTTCTTCTTCGCGTCGCCATCTTCATCTTCTCATCGCCGTAGTCATCTTCATCTTCTCGTCGCCGTCATCGTCGTCCTTGCCTCCACGTCGTCGCCTCCAACCAGGTTCTTGATCTTCTTCGTCCTTGCCTCCATTTCTTCCAAACGGCCGGAGAAGATTTTTTGGAGAAATTGATTGATTGGGGGTTTTTTATGTTCATTTTGAAAAATTGGGGTTTTTGATGTCAAAGCATCGGTGAAGAACGAAATCGGATGGAGAAGATGAAGAAAAAGAAAAAAATTAATAAGGTGGGACCCACAGTGGGAATCAAATGCCCGGGAATCAGAAATCCACCTGTTGAGGTGGGAATCAAATTACACCCTTGGAGGGTAATGTGATTCCCATGGGATTCACATTCCCAGGAATTTGAAATTGTAAAACTTGTAACAAATGTGGGAATCCTCTCAGATTCCCATTCTCATGCTAAGATGCCGGTATACCAAACGGCCCCTAAAGGGTCCGAGTTACACATACCATCCTCATTAAAAGGTAATGGTTAGAAGTTGCTGGGATGTCTTTCTCTTGTCATGGACTGTATTTTGTGGACTTTGTTGATCAAATCAAGTGTTATCAAACGAACAACTACCAAATTTATGAGGGTTTAGTAGGAGTTGAAGTGATCAGTAATCACCAATAGTAGGAGTAGGAGTGGGAGTTTCTTGTTATGTTTGTCTTTCCAGTAACATTGACATTCTGATTTTGACAGTACTACACGTGTGTTCGAGAAGGCTTTTGTATACAGTTTTGTTGAATAGATTATATGAATTGTAAAATCCTACGGCAAAATCCCACCATCTGGCCTGAAAATTAATGCCCCCAAATTTGGCCTTGAAATTAATGCAAATATCCCAATATATGTATATATATATATATATATATTTTCAAGAGAAATGTTTTTGGAGAAGATTGCATTTATCTACCTTTTCACTTTATTCTCTCACAACATTTCTCTCTTTCATAGGTTTTTGTCATGTTTCTCTCTTTATTTTTTTTCATTTTCTCTTTAAAATATTGTTCTCCTTGTCGAAACGATTCTAATGGTATATTACGAGCAAAAATCGGACATCGTTTGCCTCCTTAAAAGTCATTTGAAAGTATTCAGTTTCACATCTTCACGTTGAAATCTTTACACGTAGAAATATTAATATGATTCTAAAATTACATTTCATTGTGTAATGTTTCTGGAAACTTTTAATTTTCTATTTTCAATCTCTTTTCCAATTTTCAATTTTCTAAAATAATAATAAAAACTTTTTTTTTTTTTTTTTTCAAACCTCCGTTGATGGAGATTGAACAGACCTCTATCAATGGAGATCATATGAAGATGAATAAAAAATAAAAAAATAAAAAAAAAACTCAGATCTCCATCATCTCTATTGATGGAGCGGACAAAACTCCACGTGAAGGTTTGTGAATAGACCTACATTGATGGAGGTGATGAAGATGATTGAAAAAAGTTGTTTTTTTTTTTTACATGTGATATTTGCACCAAGGGCATTTTTGTCCAAAATCATCTCTCAGATAAAAAAAAAAGAAGTAAAGTTATTGAGAAAATATATTTTTGAATACTCATAACTTTAGGGCTATTTATGATTTTAGCCTTAATGATCTCCATCATCTCTATTCATGGAGTGGACAAAACTCCGCATGGAGGTTTGTGAATAGACCTACATTGATGGAGGTTTGTGAATAGACCTACATTGATGGAGGCGATGAAGATGATTAAAAAAAGTTGTATTTCTTACATGTGATATTTGCACTAAGGGCATTTTTGTCCAAAATCATCTCTCGGATAAAAAAAAGAAGTAAAGTTATTGAGAAAAGATATTTTTGAATACTCATAATTTTAGGGCTATTTATGATTTTAGCCTTAATTTTACTAGTACTTTGAGTTTTTTTTTTTTACTAAAAAAAAGAAGCTATTACAATTATTTTGAGTTGAGAGATAGGAACCCATAACTTTTATGGTGCGGTGTGAGAGACTTCGGACATACCATTGGATCAATCTCATATTGTCAATGAAAAATTATTTTTATTATATGAAAGTGCATTTCTAATTAAAAAATAGCTCCAGTGCATAGTAAGAAGTTCTGTTAATATGGATTATTGTATTTTTTATTTCTTCCATTGTTTTTTTATCTTTCCTCCCAAAGCTACTTTATTTATTTATTTTTAGACTGAATTGAAAGGTGGTGTAAGGAACTTGCTGAGGACGCACACGTACTTCTTATGAAGAATCTAAAGCAAATTGCATGAAAGATTATGAAAGGTGAACCATAATCTTTTTAAGCCATGAATATCAATAAAAGTTAGTTACAAGTTCAATGGAGGATTTAATAGCTGTTGCCTTAAAAAAAAAAAAAAAAAAAAAGAGGAAGATTTAATGAGTATTATTATGTCACAAAAGCAACTTAAACCTTTTCCAAACTATTAAACACTTTCAATTAATCAAATGGTTTGTGTGAATTTCAGTTGGAAAGACATTATTAACATAACCGTCTGCTTTCAGACGGTCTATTACACAACTATTTAAAAAAAATATATTAGACACTGTTAACATGACCGCTTTCAGACGGTCTATTACAAAACTATTTTTGTATCTGTTATACAACTATATTTTTGGTCGATGCATCTGGTATTTAAAACTAACATTAATTTTTCATCTATTTTTGGTAAAGAAATAAAATAAAAAACTAAACAGGAAAATAAAAATTGACACGTTATTAAAAAAAAATTGTGTTTTAAATAAAAATATCGAAGACCAAATTTTGAATTTTATTTTTATGCCACATAGAAAACAAGTCTCTGACATTGTTGCCATATCTTATTGGTATATAAACCACTTTTACATCGGAGATTATGCAATTTCTCATTTGCTTCACTACTAAAACCAATGAAATCGATTGCTCTGTCTAAGCAAACATCTCTCAACATCACTTAAAAAACTTAAATACAGTAGGTTGTAAGTTGTTTTCAATAAGGCTATACGCCAATACACAAAATGTTCAAATTTAGATAAATTTTGATAATTGATTAAAAAAAATGTACGAAGAATGACAGAGATCGGCAGAGAGCTTGTAAATATTTCATGATTATAACAAAGTCTGTAAAATTGTGCACGTTATATTGATCATTAATGCATTGAATTGACTACTAAATCCGTTACCGATTTGGATCATCTTCTCACCTTAATGGTCCTTATCATGTCTTCACCTCTATAATCTATTGTCACGTGCCTAATATAATAAATCAATTATCTGAATTATTTTTATTGTTATGTTCTTACTCTATCAAAAATAGAATTAATAAAGACAATTAATTTATACGAGGATAATATGAGATAATGAGGGGATCCAAATCTAAATATTACAAGTAAAATATTGTTTGTTAGGGCTTCTGTATCCATCGTCTAAGGTTGTGGACGGTTAACTGCCAACCAATCCGATTGCCCTATCCAGAGGGAGGCTCATCAGTAGTGGCACCATCCGATTGGTCAAGCATTATGATCCCTTCCCTATCTTTATTTATTGCAAAAAATTACTTTTAAATGAATAATATTTCAAAATTCAAAACATTCAATGAATCGTAGTTTAAAAGGGTCCTATTACTAATTATTTATTTTTTTAATGATCCAAAAACTTAATAAAAACAATCGTATTTGTTGAGAGTAACAATGATGTGTCGTATGACTTGTAATTAACACATCACTCTTTCTATGGGTCATGGTGTTGACTACTCACATATTACAATATTTAGATATTAATTTGAATAATATTTTGAACAATCTGGTATTACTCATTTATTAATATTCGGTTTATTCTTGAAAAAATAAAATAAAAATTAGTATTTAGTTTTACAATCATATCACGTGTACTAAGAGTGCATGTTAATGCAGGATTAGATTGGATAGGATGATATTGTTCAAATGGTATATCCCTCATACCTATGACATGAGGTTATTGGTTCGAGTCCTTCCCATTTTCCAAACCCCCGAAATTTTGTAATACTTAGAAAGAAAAGAAAAAAAAAAAAAAAAAAACTCGGTGGCTCTGTTAGGGTTCTCTCATATGGGATCCTTAGGGAAGGGGATGAAGTTGGCCCTTGAACCAATGGTATGGACCTCTCACCTATGGGTCATATCAAAGATGTTGTGATGTTAACAAGTAACAACGAACAATCTCTCTTAATGTCTTTGACTCTTTTCTTCTTGGGCTTCTTAGTTCATATGGGCTTGTCTGAATTGCAATAAATATAAATTTTAGAGTATGCTTCACCCACTTGGTTTTGGATCACTTTCAGATACCTTTTTGAAAATCAATCAAGAGATTGGGCCAAAATCCAATTCCAAAATTACTAAACACAAAACATAGTCCATTCTCAAATGTCTTTTTAAGTTTGAATCGAAATCCAACGGTGCTAATTAAACGTGGGTAGGTTTTATTTTTAAAAATTCTGAATACAAGTCACATTACATATTCAATTATTCACACACAAAAATGGAAATTTAATTATAGAATTAAACAATTCTCACGACCCTTTTGAAATAGAGGGGTCAATCTACATGAAGTTTGTTGATGGAGAGATTATCTTCTTACAAAAAATCAAAAGGCAATTTAGTGGGTTAAAGCCATAGATTTTCTTTTACTACCTTTTATGAAGAGTCAGCCAACTTCAACCAAATCCATGATCTTTCTTTTTTCTTTTTCCTTTACTTGTAAGCCAATTCATGCATGTATTCACACACACATATATATATATATATATACAGATTTTCTATTATCAGTTCGTCCTGACAATAAATATATCAGGACGAAGAATGTGGACCACTAGATTTACGTAATTAGTTTTTTTATTTTATTTTAAGTTTTTGCCATTAATAGGATTCGAGCAATTGACTTGGGAGTCATTTACCCAAACCTTAAACTCGTCTATCTACCAATAGAGCTACGCCCCTGTACTGTATACACATATATCTATATGTATGGAAAAATCCTTATTATTTCTCCCACTAATGTGTCCTTTTAAGTCTTTGAAAAGAGCAAATTAAAAGAATATACCCTCTTGGCTCTTCTTGTATTTATTTGCAATCTTTGGTGGGAGGATTGGTGTCATCCACTCAATATTTAAAGAAAAAATTTCTTGTTAGAATTTAATTAGTGAGGTGAGTCAATCCAAGGCTATATAGAGAGTATTTGGCAAACCAATATAGGCGGGGCGGCTCCCATTGTGAATAATATTGCTCATATTGTACTAATAATGTTATGCTTTTATGTAGGGGTGGGCAAAAAACCATTAAACCAAACCGAATCGGTGAACCGAACCGATCCAATCGGTTTTTTCCGGTTTTTAACTTTTAACCGGTTTGGTTCGGTTTGTTTTTTAAAAAACCGGTATTTTCGGTTCGGTTTCCGGTTCTAGGGTTCGAACCGGTGAACCGAACCGAAAACCAGTGTATATAATCAAAAATCCCTAAATTTTTTCTACTTTGTCTAAAACTAATAATGTTAAAAACAAAAAGAGTAATTCATATTTCATAAATATTGTTGCACATTCATATTTCATAAAAAATGTGTATTAAAAAAATATTGATAATGAAATAAAAAAATATTGATAATTTCATTATCAATATTTTTTTAATTATCAATATTTTTTTAATACACATTTGTTAATATATGTAACCTAAGCTATCATCGAATCATTGATCTACCATTTGATTTTGTAAACAAGCCTTCAAATTAGTTACTAATGCATGCCCTTTAATTCTTATTAGTTTCAACCCTAAAAACTCATAGGACTATATATTTAGTCATGTTTTCATCAATGGAACGGTTGTTCACCGTTAAAGTTGCAAACCAAAAACATTACAAACTAACTCAATCGAGAACCAAAAAAACCGAACCGAACCGAACCGAACCGGTTCAATCGGTTTTTGATCGGTTCACACTCTTAAGTTTTATCGAATCGGTTCACTTTTTCAAAAACCGGATATTATCGGTTTTTTATCGGTTCATTCGAAAAGTGAACCGATCCATTAAACGCCCACCCCTACTTTTATGGGTCGGTTTTTGTGAGAAAAATGATTGGATCACATATTTATATGGAAAAAATTATCATTCCAACATTAACTTTCATTTTCATTCTTGTTAATTTCTCCATGCATTTCTGGTTACACATCATTAGTTCTAGGTGGGTATTATAGTCAAACACGTTGACTTTTATCATTAGTTGTAAACTTTTTTTTTTTTTTCTGACACTATTCATTAGTAGAAAACTTGACGTCGATTTAGAGTTTCCAATTATGGTGGATTATATCCGTACATATGTGTACTCATATGTATGTACATATGCTTTTGAATTATATGGATTTTAGTTGTGTTCGCTCTTTTATATATAATACCTTACCAGTTTTCAATTCATTTTGGTTGTGAGCAAATCAGAATCAGCTAAAGTACATATATTTCTTGATTATATATGTGTACAAAAGTAAACATTATTTGAATCAATTCTCCACCCAAGAATTTAAGTAGAGAATGAATATAGCACCAAAGTAGATAACATTCATGACTCTCTAATGCATCATCATATACAACTACAGCAATCTTATTAAGTATATACATTGCCAAATATAACTAAAGGATAACTTTTTAAACTGATCCAGGTCAAACTTGTTGACTAATAAGGGGTATCATTCTATTCTTCAGGCTTCTTGTTGGCAACCCAGATCATATTATCTTTAGGAAGCAGGAAATGACAGATAGGAACAGTTCCTGGATTCACTTTGAGCACTTGAAAAGCCAAATGCTTTGGGTTCCATGCTGATGTATCTGTGTGGCAGACTGCTGCTGCTTTGGCTTTTGTTCCATCAGTACCCTCCAAAGGAACAATGTAAGCCCTTGTGGTTTGCGTTGTATGGCAGTAGAATACAGCATATGCATAATTCAGCTTATGGCACGCTACAGATTTGTTGTCTGTCAGCTTTTCTATTCCAGCTGCAATTGTATACTCCTGCAACTGGGTTCCTTTTTCCACTTCAGTAGCAATTGCCTGGACTTTTTTCCCGAGCTTGGAAGTGCTGAAGTCAATCATTGACTCTAGTGAAGTTGCACAATATTTTTCCTCTCCTTTGATCCCAGCTTGTTCACACACTTTGATTGTATTCTGCATTATATCAGCTTCCAATGATCCAGGTTTCAGTGAGAACCGGTTCAAGATTTCTGGCATCTTGTTAGATGAAAAAGGGATTGATTTGGCAACTTGGCGAGGTAAGAAAGTTGCTTCTTTTAAATTTTGAGTGAAGTGCAAGTTCATTTTGGTGCCGGGATGTAAATCCTTCTCTACGAAGAAAATAACTCTGTTTTGGGCATCATGGAGCTGATTCGCAGAGGCAGCATATGCGTAACCAGTGTTATCAGCAGTTGAAGAAATGCCTCCAGGCTTTCCTTTACCTGCATCTACATTTACAACGCCCTTCCCTACGCCAACAGCAGTGCTTTTGTCTTCTACCAGGTCAGCAAATACAGTATTATTAGAAGAGACCTTTTAATCTAACCGAGTAATAAATAGCCTGATAAATTTGTACATCATCACAAACTTCTCCTTGATGTCTTTCTGAGCTTTGTCAAATTTTTAGTTTGAAATTAATTTAAAGAAAACATATTCCACATACTCGACATGTACTGACTTTAACTAGTTTACTTTTCTTTCTTACGATTGCATAATGTTCTTTACATAACTTTATAATTCAATCTCTACATATGAAGGAAAATTTTCACTTCTCAGGTATGCAGAGCATAAAAGTAAGTTTTTGATTTCCATAATAGAGAGTTCCTGGACTTAAAATACCTACCAGGGTGTAGAAGATCTGTGACAGCTTTTGGCATTGGAGTATTTGGCAATACAGACTTCCAGTAAAGTTCAGGAGACAAAGCAGCATGGCTTGCCACCAGTGCAAGCTGCAATGTAAGTAAATACAAAAGAAAAAAAAAACCATTAGTTTCTCATATGATTAGAGAATTGAAAATTCTAAGATATATACATGTTCTTTGTTCACAACCTGGAAGTTTTAAGAATCTTACAGTGAGAAAAGTAACGAAGAGCGAGAAGCGGAACCCCATTGGAGAGTTGAATGTGGTACTGAAATCTATGGAAGTTAAGAGAGAAGAATGAGCTGAAAAACTTTAGTTTAGTAGTTTACATGGAAAGAAGAGCAAGTGAGTTGCGAAATATATAACGAGATATCAAAAGTAATGGTTACACCTGTGTGTTCGAGAATGCACCTAATATATAACGAGACATCAAGAATGCACCATCATGTGTGTTCGAGAATGCTTTCCATAAGTAGGAGTTTCTAGTTATGTATGACTTTCCGGTGACACTGACATTCCGATTTTGATAGTACTACACCCAGAGAAAATCTTCAATAAACCGGTGCAATAATCCAGCCACTGATATGCTGACACATAAGCTTTTTTGTTTAGTTTTTATATATTTATTATTATTATTATTATTTATTTCTCTTTCCTCCCATTAAATTTATTATTATTATTTTACCTGATTCATGCTTATGTGTCAAACTATTAGTGGTCGGGTGCAACACTCAGCTGGTGCACTGAAGATTTTCTCCTACACACGTGTGTTCGAGAATGCTTTTGTATAAACTTTTGTTGAATAGATTATATGAATTATATAATTCTACAGCAAAATCCCCCTATTTGGCCGGAAAATTAATGCAATATACAAAACTATCACATCCCAATAAGTTTTTTTTTTTTCCAAGAGAAATGTTTTTGGACAAGATTGCCCTTATCTCCATTTTTACTTTATTCTCTCACAACTTTTTCTCGCTCTTTCATAAGTTCTTGTCATGTTTCTCTCTCTCAAATATTGTTCTCCTCATCGAAACGATTCCAACGGTATATTACGAGCGAAAACCAGATATCGTTTGCCCCCTTAAAAGTCCTTTGAAAGTTTTTAGTTTCATGTTTTCATGTTGAAATCTTTACACCCTGAAATAACAACATGATTACACGATGAAATAACATATTTATATGCTAAAATATCAACATTTTTACACGTTGAAATTACAAAATGATAGCGTGTAATGTTCCCGGAAACTTTCCATTTTCTATTTTTCAATCTCTTTTCCAATTTTCAATTTTCTAAAATAAAAATAAAACCTTTTTTTTTTCTTTTTCAAACCTCCATTGATGGTGTTAGAACACAACACCAAACATGTCGTATTACTAATATTTCCTAGTGCTTGGTATGCATGATGCTTATTCAGATAAGGCTATCACATGTTGCGTCCTTTTTTTTTTTTGATTAAACACACAAATAAACAAAAACAACACAAACAAACCAAACAAACAAACATCATCCAGGCATATCAGCCTCAACTAAAAACTTGACACAAACAGGAAAGTCTTCCATCCAGAAAATATCTTCCTCAACCTTTATAGCATATCGGGCTAAACCTTACGCCACTCTATTGGCATTTTTGGGAATATGAGTGATCTTCATAGAACGAAGTTTCGAACTTAAAGAGCAGATGTCATCCAATAGCACCCCATACACAGATGAGGAATGATTAATATCATTAATCCATTTCACAACTGTAGCCTCGTCAACTTAAAAAATGCATGGTTCCAGCCCACGGTCCAGAACAAATTGGATACTCTTAGAGATAGCGAGTAGTTTCCCTGCTTTAGCATTTATACAAGATGTGATTCTTTGTGAACATGAAGCTAATACCTCCCCCTTAGATTCCTTGATAACAATTCCAATGCTAATGTGACCACCCATATTGTCGCTCATTGTTCCACAGTTAACTTTGAAAAAACCCTCATTTGGCAGCCTCCACACACACTTCTCCTGATTTCCATTAATCACACCACTAGGCTTGATTCCCTGAGTAGCACTTTGATAATCATACAAGAATTTCTCACACCAGTACATCCTATCAGTCAACATGTCCTTCCTAGAGCCGTGCTTAATAGAATTGTGTCATTTTGAGTCTTCAAGTTTGTTGTTTCTAGAGAGTTCTTTATGACAACTAATTGTCTTTTGTCTTGCATTCTCCATATGTGTCATTTTGTAATTTGTATGAGCTGTATACAGTGAGTGAGGATATTGGTTGTACAAATATATTTGAATGGAAATAAACAATCTCAGTTTGTGCTGAGTTTTCAATTCTCAAATTCCTTTGTTTTCAAACTTGGTATCAGAGCTACAATGGCAAGCGCTGCCTCCGATTCCTCAACCAAGTCACAAAACTCAGGTAATCCAACTGCATCATCTCAATCAATGATGTCGCACCTCGCTAGAAATACTGGACCTCAAGCAACCCTTAGCTTTTTCGGTCAAGCTGGATCGAGAGAACTTTCTACTCTGGAAAAACATGGTAATGCCTAACATTCGAAGCTACAAGCTCGAGGGGTACATTTTGGGCACAAAAATTTGTCCACCTTGGTTTATCCATAATGACAAATCAGATAAAGATCCAAATCCTAATTATGATATTTGGGTTTTTCAAGATCAATTTCTTCTTTGGTGGTTGTATCAGTCAATGACTCCAGGAATTGCCTCTCAAGTTATAGGAAAACCATCAACAAAAGTGTTGTGGGATGCCTTGGTAGAGCTTTATGACGTCCAATCTCGCTCTCGTGAGAACTACTACGGTCGGATGCTGTAGCAAACTTGCAAAGGATCTATGAAAATGGATGAGTACCTGAACACTATGAAGAAGTATGCAAACCATATGGCTCTTGCTGGTGCCCCTGTTATCATGAGAGATTTAGTTTCCTCGATGATGAATACACTTCAGCAGTGTTAATGGTTAAAAGCAAGCTTGACCTATCTTGGGTAGAATTGTAAGGAATGCTTTTGACCTATGAGAATCGTCTTGAGCAACTCACATCCTTGAAGAATGCCTCCTCGGATCAAGTCTCTGCAAACTTTGTTTCTACAAAAAGGAGGTAACTTTAGTCAAAAGCAGTAAGGCCAAAGTTCTGGACAAGGAAGAGGACATTATTTTTCACTAAACAATAATCGTGGTGGTAGTAGATCTCGTGGTACGAATGGAAGAAACAATAACTCAAGGCCAACCTGTCAAGTTTGTGGCAAGATTGGTCATAGTGTAGTAATGTGCTACTACAGGTTTGATAACCATTACATGGGTGAATGATCTCTCCTGGTATGCAAACAGTGGTGCAAGTAATTACGTTACTGGTGACATGAACAACTTGAACCAATAACTTGAGTATAATGGTAATGAAGCTCTAACTGTTGGTGATGGTAATAGACTAAATATTGTTCATGTCGGTACTAGTTCTTTACCCTCTCTTGTTGCATATTCATTAAAACTGAAGCATGTTTTTCTTATACCTGCTATTACAAAAAAATTTGTTGAGTATTTCCAAGCTTGCTGCTAACAATAATGTATTTATTGAATTTCATTCTGATTTTTGTGTTGTGAAGGACAAAGCAACGAGGCAGGTGGTACTACGAGGGAGACTTAGAAATGGTCTATACAAGCTTGAAACATCCAACCTCACTGAAAAATCAACACGAAAACTACAGTATGTTAAAAGTGATGCACATTCTACTCTTGTTTCTACTAGTGTTCCTAGAGTCGAGTCATCTGTTCAAGTGAATCATGTCCTGTTGAGTCTTTGAATTCAACAAAAGAAGTTTGGCATAGGAGATTAGGTCATCATTCATATCGTGTTCTTGGTCAAGTTCTTGAGTCTTGTAATCCCAAGTTGAAATCTAATAAAAAGTGGAGTTTTTGTGAGGCTTGCCAATTACCAATAACTTCAACTTCTAGTTTCAAGTATTACATTCATTTCGTTGATGATTTTAGTAGATATACTTAGATTTTTCCTTTAAAAACCAAAGATGAAGCTTTAAGTGCTTTCAAACAATTCAAATTGTTAGCGGAAAACAAATTTGAAACAAAGATTAAAACCTTGCAAACAGACTAGGGAGTTGAATATAGAGCCGTCAACACATTGTTGCAACAATTTGGGATAGAATTTAGACATTCATGCCCTCACAAAATTAGGAGAGCTGAAAGGAAACATAGACATATAGTGGAAATGAGTTTAACCCTTTTGGCCCAAGCTTCCATGCCTCTTAGATATTGGTGGGAAACTTTTCATATTGTAGTATACTTGATAAACAGATTATCAATTCCTGTCCTTAAAGGCCTTACACTAGTTGAAAAGCTACTTCATCAAAAACCATTTTATTCCTTACTAAAAATATTTGGATATGCATGCTACTCATGTCTTAGACCCTACCAAAAACATAAATTTCAGTTTCACATCACTAAATGTGTATTTTTGGGCTATAGTTCAGACCATAAAGGGTTTAAATGTCTTAGCTCAATAGGGAGATTATATATTTTCAGGCATGTGAAGTTCAATGAGTCTAACTTTCCATTCAAACAAGGTTTTCTTCACTCTCCTCAATCTCAATCAGACAATAATGACTCAAAAATTACTTGGCTACCAGATTTTATTCAATTCTCTCAAACCATAAACTCTCTTGCCTGTACAAGCAATTCAGATCATTCTTCAACTCCTCTTGCAGCATTGCCTACTCCAAATAGTCCAACGTAACATACTGATCAAGAAAGGCAAGGTAATTCTCTCTCTAGCTCAGCGGAAACAAGTCTTAATTCATTATTCGATTCTACTTTACCTACTACATCGGATTCATCATCAGCTCAAAGAGACTTGAATGAGCAGTTTGAAGCTGTAAATAGTTCACCAGAGCCCGTAGAAGGAGCTTGTTCACCTTTAGAGATGAGACATCCAATGGTTACAAGGGGGAAAGCTACTATATTTAAGCCTAAAGTCTATTTTGGTGAATCACAACTGCATTATATAAGTAAGACACTCAAAGAGACTGAACCAACCAGTGTTAGTGAGGCCCTACAATGCAAAAAGTGGAAAAAAGCTATGGATGATGAGTATTCTGCATTAATGAGAAATAACACCTGGAGACTAGTACCTTTCTCATCTCATTACAACATAATTGGCAATAAGTGGGTGTTCAAACTAAAGCTCAATCCTAATGGTATTGTTCAAAGGCATAAAGCCAGATTAGTGGTAAAAGGGTTTCATCAAACCCCTGGAGTGGATTTCTCAAAGACTTTTAGTCTAGTTGTCAAGGCCTCAACAGTTCGAAGTATGTTACCCGTAACTCTGTACTCCGTTTGTGACACCTCCCATCGTCACCATAGCACCGACATGCATTCGGAGGTACTGATTGTCAGGTCTGACATTTTCTGAGCACATTCGGGCAGCTGTTAGCACCAGCGAGTGTGATTCCGATGCGTGTCCCAAGTTGTCAGACTCAAGGCTATAAAATGCCTCACTTTTACCTTGTGAAGGACTTTTTGCAACTTTTTACTTTTACCTCTCAAAAATTACTGTACCTCTTCGGTAAACCCACCATTGTAATTTCACTTATTCATATATATATATATATTAATTCGGAGGACATTTAATCCGAAGGCTCATTTTTACCCTTAACATGATTAAAAAAATGTACGAAGAATGACAAAGATCGGCAGAGATCTTGTAAATATTTCATGATTATAACAAAGTCTGTAAAATTGTGCATGTTATATTGATCATTAATGCATTGAATTGACTACTAAATCCGTTACCGATTTGGATCATCTTCTCACCTTAATGGTCCTTATCATGTCTTCACCTCTATAATCTATTGTCACGTGTCTAATATAACAAATTAATTATCTGAATTATTTTTATTATTATGTTCTTACTCTATCAAAAATAGAATTAATAAAGACTATTAATTTATATGAGGACAATATGAGATAATGAGGGGATCCAAATCTAAATATTACACGTAAAATATTGTTTGTTAGGGCTTCTGTATCCATCGTCTAAGATTGTGGATGGTTAACTACCAACCAATCCGATTGCCCTATACCGAGGGAGGCTCATCGGTAGTGGCACCATCTGATTGGTCAAACATTATGATCCCTTCCCTATCTTTATTTATTGCAAAAAATTACTTTTAAATGAATAATATTTCAAAATTCAAAACATTCAATGAATCGTAGTTTAAAAGGGTCCTATTACTAATTATTTCTTTTTTTAATGATCCAAAAACTTAAAAAAAACAATCGTATTTGTATTTGTATTTGTTGAGAGTAACAATGATGTGTGGTATGACTTGCAATTAACACATCACTCTTTCTGTGGGTCATAGTGTTGGCAACTCACATACTATAATATTTAGATATTAATTTGAATAATGTTTTGAACAATTTAGCATTACTCATTTATTAATATACGGTTTATTCTTGAAAAAATAAAATAAAAATTAGTATTTAGTTTTACAATCATATCACGTGTACTAAGATTGCATGTTAATGCAGCATTAGATTGGATAGGATGATGTTGGTCAAGTGGTATATGCCTCATACCTGTAACATGAGGTTATAGGTTCGAGTCCTTCCCACTTTCCAAACCCCCGAAAATTTTGTAGTGCTTAGAAGAAGAAGAAGAAGAAGAAGAAGAAGCAAAAAAAAAAAAACTCGATGGCTCTATTAGGGTTCTCTCATATGGGATCCTTGGGGAAGGGGATGAAGTTGGCCCTTGAACCAATGGTATGGACCTCACACCTGTGGGTCATATCAAAGATGTTGTGATGTTAACAAGTAACAACTAACAATCTCTCTTAATGTCTTTGACTCTTTTCTTCTTGGGCTTCTTAGTTCATATGGGCTTGTCTGAATTGCAATAAATATAAATTTTAGAGTATGCTTCACCCACTTGGTTTTGGATCACTTTCAGATACCTTTTTGAAAATCAATCAAGAGATTGGGCCAAAATCCAATTCCAAAATTACTAAACACAAAACATAGTCCATTCTCAAATGTCTTTTTAAGTTTGAATCGAAATCCAACGGTGCTAATTAAACGTGGGTAGGTTTTATTTTTAAAAATTCTGAATACAAGTCACATTACATATTCAATTATTCACACACAAAAATGGAAATTTAATTATAGAATTAAACAATTCTCACGACCCTTTTGAAATAGAGGGGTCAATCTACATGAAGTTTGTTGATGGAGAGATTATCTTCTTACAAAAAATCAAAAGGCAATTTAGTGGGTTAAAGCCATAGATTTTCTTTTACTACCTTTTATGAAGAGTCAGCCAACTTCAACCAAATCCATGATCTTTCTTTTTTCTTTTTCCTTTACTTGTAACTTGTAAGCCAGTTCATGCATGTATTCACATGCATATATATATATAGTTTTTTTTTTTTATATATAATTTTTTTTAAAAGTTTTTGTCATTAATAGGATTTGAACAGTTGACTTGGGAGTCATTTACCCAAACTTTAAACTCGTCTATCTATCAGTAGAGTTACGCCCTTGTACTGTATACACATATATCTATATGACTATATGTATAGAAAAATCCTTATTATTTCTCCCACTAATGTGTCCTTTTAAGTCTTTGAAAAGAGCAAATTAAAAGAATATACCCTCTTGGCTCTTCTTGTATTTATTTGCAATCTTTGGTGGGAGGATTGGTGTCATCCACTCAATATTTAAAGATAAATTTTCTTGTTAGAATTTAATTAGTGAAGTGAGTCAATCCAAGGCTATATAGAGAGTATTTGGCAAACCAATATAGGTGGGGCAGCTCCCATTGTGAATAATATTGCTCATATTGTACTAATAATGTTATGCTTTTATGGGTCGTCGGTTTTTGTGAGAAAAATGATTGGATCACATATTTATATGGAAAAAAATTATCATTCCAACATTAACTTTCATTTTCCTTCTTGTTAATTTCTCCATGCATTTCTGGTTACACATCATTATTTCTACGTGGGTATTATAGTCAAACACGTTGACTTTTATCATTAGTTGTAAACCTTTTTTTTTTTTGACACTATTCATTAGTTGTAAACTTGATGTCGAATTAGAGTTTCCAATTATGGTGGATTATATCCGTACATATGTGTACTCATATGTATGTACATATGTTTTTGAATTATATGGATTTTAGTTGTGTTCGCTCTTTTATATATAATACCTTACCAGTTTTCAATTCATTTTGGTTGTGAGCAAATCAGAATCAGCTAAAGTACATATATTTCTTGATTATATATGTGTACAAAAGTAAACATTATTTGAATCAATTCTCCACCCAAGAATTTAAGTAGAGAATGAACATAGCACCAAAGTAGATAAGATTCATGACTCTGATGCATCATCATATACAACTACAGCAATCTTATTAAGTATATACATTACCAAATATAACTAAAGGATAACTTTTTAAACTGATCCAGTTCAAACTTGCTGACTAATAAGGGGTATCATTCTATTCTTCAGGCTTCTTGTTGGCAACCCAGACAATATTCTCTTCGGCAATGAAATGACAGATAGGAACAGTTCCTGGATTCACTTTGAGCACTTGAAAAGCCAAATGCTTTGGGTTCCATGCTGATGTATCTTTGTGGCAGACTGCTACTGCTTTGACTTTTGTCCCATCAGTACCCACCAAAGGAACAATGTAAGCGCTTGTGGTTTGGATTGCATGGCAGTAGAATACAGCATATGCATAATTCTGCCTATGGCACACTACAGATTTGTTGTCTGTCTTCTTCTCTATTCCAGCTGCAATTGTATACTCCTGCAACTGGGTTCTTTTTTCCACTTCAGTAGAAACTGCCTGGACTTTTTTTCCCAGCTTGGAAGTGCTGAAGTCAATCATTGACTCTAGTGAAGTTGCGCAATATTTTTCCTCTCCTTTGATCCCAGCTTCTTCACACTCTTTGATTGTATTCTGCATTATATCAGCTTCCAATGATCCAGGTTTCACTGAGAACCGGTTCAAGATTTCTGGCATCTTGTTAGATGAAAAAGGGATTGATTTGGCAACCTGGCGAGGTAAGAAAGTTGCTTCATTTAAATTTTCAGTGAAGTGCAAGTTCATTTTGGTGCCGGGATGTAAATCCTTCTCTACGAAGAAAATAGTTGTGTTTTGGGGCATCATGGAGCTGATTCGCAGAAGGACTTCCGTAATTTTTTTGTTTGTAATTAATTTGATCACCACTTGAACCAAGCCTTCCTCCATCTGCATCTACATTTACACCGCCCTTCCCTACGCCAACAGCAGTGCTTTTGTCTTCTACCAGGTCTGCAAATACAGTATTATTAGAAGAGACCTTTTAATCTAACTGAGTAATAAATAGCCTGATAAATTTGTAGATCATCACAAACTTCTCCTTGATGTCTTTCTGAGCTTAATTTAAAGAAAACATATTCCACATACTCGACATGTACTGACTTTAACTAGTTTACTTTTCTTTCTTACAATTGCATATAGTTCTTTACTTAACTTTATAATTCAATCTCTACATATGACGGAAAATTTTCACTTCTCAGGTATGCAGGGCATAAAAGTATGTTTTTGATTTCCATAATAGAGAGTGCCTGGACTTAAAATACCTACCAGGGTGTAGAAGATCTGTGACAGCTTTTGGCATTGGAGTATTTGGCAATACAGACTTCCAGTAAAGTTCAGGAGACAAAGCAGCATGGCTTGCCACCAGTGCAAGCTGCAATGTAAGAAAATACAAAAGAAAAGAAAAAAAAAAAAAACCATTAGTTTCTCATATGATTAGAGAATTAAAAATTCTAAGATATATACATGCTCTTTGTTCATAACCATGCAAGCTTTAAGAAGCTTACGGTGAGAAAAGTAACGAAGAGCGAGAAGCGGAACCCCATTGGAGAGTTGAATGTGGTACTGAATCTATGGAAGTTAAGAGAGAGAAGAATGAGCTGAAAAACTTTAGTGTACATGGAAAGAAGAGCAAGTGAGTTGTGAAATTTATAACGAAACATGTCAATAAAGAATAATGCATTTACCCCACCAATTGGACCGTAGTATTATTCATCTATAGCAATGCACCACCAATATGGACTCAATTAATACTCTCAACAGTCTCCTACCTTAACTTATATGCAAATTATTATCAAATAGACGGGTGGTGGAGTGAAGAGAAAATCTAAGCTGGACTTATATCACTGACACTATACGTTTGGTACGTGGGATATAATTGGATTATTTTTAATGGATTGGATTGGATCGGATCGGATTGGATATGCTATGATTTGATTAATTTTAATATTATCATGTGTTTGATGCAATATATGATAGGATTAAAAATAGAGTAATCATGTGTTTAGTGTAACATAAGATATGATTAAAAATAGATGAGAAAATTACATACACCTCCTTGTGTAAGTCAAATTTAGTTAAATTTAACAAAATGAAAGGTTGTTTTCGTTATTTTCATCCAAGTTGTTAATATTTTATTAAAAAAAGAATTGAAAAAGAAATTAAAAAAATAGATGGATCTATTCTTATGTGGAGACCCAGATCTGTCTCCTCTTTCTCAACTTCTTCTTCTTCTTCGAAAATTACATTACCATTAATTACATAACCATTATCACTTTTTTTTTTCTTCTCAAGAAAGTGAAATACACGCACTTATGATTTGTGTTGCAGTACCCCATGAATTCTTATAGAGAGCATAATATCCATTGAAAATATACCAGAAACAGATTTACCCAAAATATTAAAAAAAAAAAAATTCACCCAAACCATGATCCATGACTACACTCACACCAACATGCCTTCCTCAACACCCAAATCTTCTCAAAACAAAGAAAAGCACACATCTTTGAGTACCCTTTATCAAAACAAACAATTCCACGATCTGCTCTCTTCTTCTTCTTTCCTTTATTTATTTTTTCTTTTGTGAATAGATCTGGGTATGTTCCACGATCTGCTCTTTTCATATATATTTTTTTCTTTTGTGAACGGATTTGCGCTTTTCTTTTTTGAACAAATCTGGGTTTGTGAAGTGAGATATTGTTTTGATTGATGATATACGTTGGGTTTTGGATTGGAGAATCTGTGTTTATGATGAGTGAAGATGAGTTTGTGAAAGATGGATGATCTAGGTTTGTAAAAATCAAGAGAGAAGCTGGCATTGACGGTCAATGGGTGTTTGTGTAATAAGGAAGATGGGAAAGAAATTAATCCCATGCATTTCGTCGGTACATTTCGTCGGTACAAATTTATACCATTGCAATGGAATAAAATGGGTTGACTCAGGGCCGGAACTAGAAGTTTGATGTTGGAGGGGCCACAGGGTATCTAACGAATTTTCTACCGTATGCATGATGATGGCATAAACAATCAAACCAGTATTTTCTCTTACATAGGTTAAACTAAAAAGTGTTAAAGTATACTTATTTAAAAAAATGTCATGAGAGTGCATTCGATCTTCGACATCCTTGCATCAGAGAAGATACTAGAAACAAGTAACAACAAAAATTGGGATTGGATTTTATACCAAGATAGAAATCGGAGGTAGACTTTAGGTTCAATAAAAATGTGTTCTCGAAAAACACATGAGATGTGAGAACTTGTATTAATATTTAATATTTTTATAATTTTTTTATTATAAAAAGTGACCCACATGGAGTGTGCATAGAATATAGACTAACAGCCCACGTGAAGTGTGCATATAGACTAGTACTATTGTTTTTTTAATAATAAAATAATAACTTAAAAAAATATATTCAAAATCTTGGAGGGGCCACTGCCCTTGCTGGCCTCCACGATGGTCCGTCCCTGGGTTGACTGTTGACATGATTATTTTTATACTGTTCTATCAATGAGCCAAACATGGGAAACGGCTTGAAATTAAGCCAATCCCATCCTATCCCGTTAAACAAACGGCCCCTATAAAGGGTCCGAGTTACATACCATCTTCATATTACTATTTTTTTTTAACATGTGGGTGTTTGTGCCAGCTTTAGCATACCTCGACTAATCCCACGAGACACTAAAGTTAACAGCTGAGTAAACCTCCAGTGACTCCAAGAGAAACGTGGCTGTTAGATATCGAACCTAGGACATTCGAGTTTACGGCTTGCCCTAGTGACGAACGGCACCACCCCTTGGTGTTTGTCTTCATTAATATGTAGTGGTTAGAAGTTGCTGGGATGTCTTTCTCTTGTCATGGTCATGGACGATTTAATGAGCTAGGGTATTGAAACAGTTTCTAGATATGCATAAGGTATTGAAACAGTTTCTAGATATGTATTTTGTGGACTTTGTTGATCAAATCAAGTGTTACTACCAAATTTATGAGGGTGATTTGGAGTGATCACCATTATTGGTACCAGTAACACTGACATTTCTGATTTTGATAGTACTACACCAGTGTGTTCGAGAATTCTTTTGTATAAAGTTTGCTAAATAGATTATATGAATTATATAATGGGCAAATTGCAGTGAACCCTTTGAGGTTTTGACAAGTTACACTTAGCTGGAAATGTTTTGTTATAATATATTAATACACCCAAGACTTAAATTTGACTTTGAAAATACCTAAAATGCTCCTAGTTATATTATTTTATACTTTATTTTTTTTACCTTTTAAACAAAAACTTTATAAACTTTAATAAAATAAAATAAAATAAAATAAAGATATGATTCATTAATAAATTAACGGTTTACAAAAAAAAATTAATTTTTTTTTTAAAAATAAAAATAAATAAATAGTTTTAAAAAATCAAATAAATAAAGGGTTTAAAATAAATAAATAAATGAAAAAAATTAAAAACATTAATTTTTTTTTAAGGATATCCATTAATAAGAACAAAAAAAGCTAAGGATGATAGTGAGAGAAGCTTCAAGGTTCTCAACATTGGGAGTTTTCTTGCCTTTTTCAACCACTTCCTTCCATCATCCTTACCGTAAAAGTTTATATATTTTGAGTTTTTCTTGTTCCTATTAATTGATATCCTTAAAAAAAATTATAAAAAAAAATTAATGTTTTCAATTTTTTCATTTATTTATTTTAATTATTAATTTATTTACTTTTTTAAAACTATTTATTTATTTATTTATTTTAAACTATTTATTTATTTAATGAATCATATCTTTAATTTAATTTTTTTATTTTATTAAAGTTTATAAAGTTTTTGGTTAAAAAGTAAAAAAAAAAGTATAAAATAATATAACTAGGGGCATTTTAGGTATTTTTAAAGTCAAATTTAAGTCTTAGGGGTGTTAGTGTATAATAATAAAACTTTTCCGGCTAAGTGTAACTTGTCCAAACCTCAAGGGGTTCAGTGCAATTTTTCCTTATATAATTGTACAGCAAAATCTCCTCACTGTCACATCCCAATAATATATATATATTTTTAATCCAAGAGAAATGTTTTTGGAGAAAATTGCCCTTGTCTGCATTTTCACTTTATTCTGACACAACCTTCTCTCTCTCTCTCTCTCTCTCTCTCTCTCTCTCTCACTCACACTCTCATAAGTTTTCCTTGTCATGTTTATCTCTCTAATTTTTTTTCTCTATTTTCTCCTTAAAATATTATTCTCGTCGAAATGATTCCAACAGTATATTACGAGTGAAAATCGGATATCGTTTACCCCATTAAAAGTCCTTTGAAAGTATTCAGTTTCACGTCTTCACGTTGAAATCTTTACACCCTAAAATATAAACATAATTACAATTACATGATAAAAATCTTTACAAATGTTAACATGATTACATGATGAAATATCATCTTTACACGTTGAAATTACAAAATGATTATACACTAAAATTACATTTCAGTGTGTAATGTTCCTGAAAACTTCCAATTTTCTAAAATAAAAATTAAACATTTTTTTTTTCGAACCTCCATTGATGGAGGAGATGAAGATTAAAAAAAAAAGTTGTTTTTCTTACATGTGATATTTGCACTAAGGGTATTTTTATCCTAGAGAAATTTTTTTCCAAAATAATTTCTCTAGGATAAAAATAGAAAAGTTATAGATAAAATATACTTTTGAATACTCTCTTAATTTTAGTGCTATTTATGATTTTAGCTCTAATTCTACTAGTACTACAAGTATTTTTTTTTTTTTACTCAAAAAAAAAAAAAAAAAAAAAAAAAAAAACTATTACAATTAGAGTAAATTGTAGCCATCCTCCCTAAGGTTTGACCTTTGACAACCAAAAACAACTTTATCAATAATTGACAATGACCTTTCCTAATATTAGTCAAAGCTGGTAAAATTTAACCATTGACCGGATTTGGGTGCTATAAATACCAAAATGTCCCTGAACAAAAAAATTCTGATTTTAAAAATATATAAATATATGAAAACTAAAAATAAAAAAAAATTGGCTCATATAAATCTAATATAACATTTCTTTCTTCCATCGATGTATCTCTAGATTTTTCTTCAAATTCAAGTTTTTCAGATTTTTCAAAAATAAAAAATAAAAAGTGTGGCTCATCCAAATCTAATCTGTTATGGGTAAAATTCGCCACAGATGACACGTCAGCAGATCAGCGTGGACAAGAGCAACTCATGAGCGAGGAGACTGATCAGAAGGAAGGGATTACCTCGGGACGAGTCGGGAGATATAGTAAGAAATGGCGAATGGTGCCGAGTACTCCGAGTACAGGGAATACCCGACTACACCTATTCGGCATGAAGGAAGGAATTGCCTTATGAAATCTGTTTGCCACCTATACACCAATACAATTGACATGAATCGTTTACAGATCTGCGAATCAACTACTAGGAAGCAGAGTCCTATAAGGAAACAAAGAGATTTCCTTGACAGCTCTCTAGAGTCCACTGACAGCTCTCTAGAGTCCAAAACAGGTCCAGAATCCATAACGATAAAGGAAAGATCGGCGTGGAATAAGGGAAGAGCCACAAAGTAAATTCAACATTCCTTAACTTGTATATCACGGACAAAACCCTAGCAAAGTCAAAAAGCCTAGGGGAATCATGTATAAATACCCCTGCAAAGCACAAGCAGAGAGGACGGCGTAAATATGAGAGAGAAGAGCAGAGTGTGTAATTATAAGATCATTATAGTGAATTTGGCTAGGTTGCTTAGGCAATCACCTGTGGATGTTTCTCCGATCACCGGAGTTTTACCACGCTATATTTGTTTGTTCTCTGTTTCCTCTTGCTTTATTATACGTCTGAATTATACTTGCAAACCAGAAATCGTTGACCGGTCAATTGGCAAAATCCACCGTCAACATAATCTAACAACATTTTCTTCTTCCATTGATGTATCTCCAGATTTTTCTTCAGATTCAAGTTTTTCAGATTTTTCAAAAATAAAAAATAAAAAGTATGGCTCACCTAAATCCAATCCAATAACATTTTCTTCAGGGTTTTTTTTTTTCCTTCCATGTTAGTAAAACTTGAGAAGAAAAGAAAAAAAAAATTGAGAAAACTTGAAATCTATTTTTTTTAATAAATAAAAAATGCTTAAAAGGACAAAAATACCCTTATCTTTGTTAAATTTAACTTTACTTTAACTAACAACAGGGGAAGTCATTGTCAATTAACCATAAAGTTGTTTCTGGTTGTCAAAGGCTAAACCTCAGGGAGGTTGGTTGCAATTTGCTCGTTACAATTATTTCGAAGAGATGAGAAGTGGGAACCCATAACTTTTATGTCATAGTGTGAGGGACATCGGACGTACCAGTGTATCAATCTCATGTCGTCAATGAAAAATTATTTTAAGAGATAATTACCTCAGTGGTCATCAATTTGATGACACACTATCAAAATGACCACAACATTGAGAATTGGTTTTCAAAATGGCAATTTTTGGCGAAATGTGTGACACTAATGACCATTCCATTCAATTTTATCTAATGAGTGGCATTTTGGCAAATAAAGGAATAACATTAATTTATTTTAGATTTTTTATTTATTTTTTATTTTTTTGGAAATCAATTTTTTCAATGAGTGGCATTTTGGTAAATAAGGGGAAGACATTAATTTATTTCGGATTTTTTTGTAAATCAATTTTTTCTTTTATTTTTTGAAACGAATAATCAAATAATTATATATAGTGTGTGTAAATATATATATATATATGTTTGAGATGCTGTACGTATATACACACATTAAATATAATTATTTGTTTCTAAAAACAAAAGAAATGGTTTAGATCAATACACGTGTCTCTTTTTTGTTTTTTTAGATTTTTTAGATTTTTTAGCCTTAATCTTCTAAAAAAAGAAATAAATATATATATATATACAGTTCCGATCTGGTCAGTGCATCCAGATATAACTTTGTCAGGATATTGAATGTGAGCCACTAGTTTTGACAAGTGCATACACACTTGAGTCAAAGTATGTAAAACGAGTGGCTCACATTCAATATCCTCACGAAATTATATAAAGCTAGATGCACTGACTTGAAATTTTTTATATATATATATATGAGATATGCTATACATACACTAAATATAATTATTCGTTTCAAAAAACAAAAGAAAAAATCGATTTTCAAAAAACATCTAAAATAAATTAATGTCATCTATTTATTTACCAAAATACCATTCATTGAATGAAATTTGATGGAATGACCATTAGTGTCACACTTTTCGTAAAAAATAGTCATTTTAAAATTAATTCTCAATCTAGTGGCCATTTTAATACTGTGTTATCAAATTGATAGCCACCGAGTTAATTATCCATTATTTTAATTATATGAAAGTGCATTTATAATTCAAAAACAGCTCGTATGCATAGTAAGAAGTTCCGTTAATATGGATTATTGTATTTGTATTTTAAGTAATACTACTCCATCCAAAAATCCAATCCAAATGTAAGGTGTCAACATCACACATAACATGGGTCCACATCATGTGCATAGTAAGATATTGTGTGATATTGACACCTCACATTTGGATTGGAATTTGGGTTGGACTTTTGGATGAAATAACATTACTCTTTTATTTTTTTCTTCAATTGTTTTTATATCTTTTGTCCCAAGCTATTTTTTTTATTTATATATATATATACACGGTGGTAGGGATGCAAACCTAAACTATTAATAGAACGAATTGAACGGTGGTGCAAGGAACATGCTGACGGCGCACATGTGAAAAAGAAAAGAAAAAAAAAAGCACATTGCATCAAAGATTATGAAAGGTGAGCCATAATCTTTTAAAGCCATAAATATCAATAAAAGTTAGTTACACGTTCAATGGAGGATTTATTAGGGCTGCCAGGATTTAGCAGCCGTTGCTTAAAATAAAAAATAAAAAAAATTCAATGAGTATTACACTATTACTTTTTTACAGAAGCAACTTAAGGGGGTGTATTCAATTAGTATTTCAAAAGACTTTAAATGATTTTTATGGAATTAAAAAGTTTGGGTGTATTAAATGTAGAGTTTTTAAAATTCTAAAAAAGTCATGGGTATCCAATATAGACTTGTATAGACTTTAAAAAAGTCTTTAAAATCATGTGGTATTCAATTAATACTTTTTAACATTTTATGAAAGTTGGGAGGTATTCAAAATCTCAATTACTTTTAATGACTTTAAAATATCAATGACTTTTAGTTATAACAGATTTCACAAATAAAAATAAAATGAATAACTTTTAAAATGACTAAACATTATCAGTATATATATATACACAAACATTAACTATCTATAACAAAAAAAATTAACTAAAAAAAATATAAAACAACTATCCATCGGCTATGCAATTAAGGATGAGGGATTTTATTTTATTTTTACCTCTATTTTTAAAGCAACTAAACAATACTGAAAAAAATCAAATGAAACTCATTTATGTTAATTAAAAATAATAAAAGACAAAAACCACTACTCAACCATGCCAATATACCATAATCAAATTCGTATGGCTTCATGTAATTATTATCAATATCAAATTACCTACTTTTAGGCATGGGTATTGTTCAATAACTAGGTGTGATTTTTATGTTTTATCTTAGTAAGTTGAATTAATTTTGGGTAGTTTCTTATACCCATTATTATATTTTCGTATAGATATGTAAACGTTAATACTATTGTCGGTTTGCTACATTTATTATAAAAGAAAATTTATAATATTTTGACTAATTATAAAAAACAAATAAAATTTTGACTATTTTTTTTTTTAAAAAAATTAGGTGCATAATGTTTTTATGATGCAAAATAAAATAAAAATAAAATTGTTTAAATCACACATATAGGTATGAATGCTTCTGTTAAGTTTAATTACTGATGGATTTTTTTATTCTTTTGAAAAAATATTTTTATTAACATGAGAAATATATATAATTTTACTAAAATAAATTGTATATATTATATTTAAAAGTCAATGGAAGTCCATAAATGTGTATAAAAGTTTATGAAAATATTTTGAAATGAAAGCCTATGAAATTTTTTCATAATTTTGTAAAATCTATAAAAGTCCATAAAATCTCAAAATTCATCCACTTAAAAAAAGTATTTAAAAGTCTTTTGAAATCCTAATTGAATACCCCCCTAAATCTTTTCCAAACTATTAAACGCTTTCAATTAATCAAATGGTGGTGCTATTGGCACACCCCTTACTAATCTATTCATGCTCCACTTTTTAAAAATTTTATTTAATTAAATAAAATTAAATGTTTTTATTAAATTTTTTGGTTTATTTCCAAAATTACCATTTTACTTATTTTTCAAACTTAATACATCTCATATTTGATCTCTCTATCTTTGATCTTTGTATACATCTCTTTCACCTCCATTGATTTATTTTTTCTTATTATTTATTTTTTCTTTTTAGTTTTTTTTTTTTCCTTCTTATTTCATGGTGGAAAATAAAAAATAAAAAAATAAAAAATAACATGTTGCTTCAACACAACGACAACTTGATAGTAAACTTCAAACTTACTTCTAGAGAATGAATTGTTTCTAGATGCTTGCTATCATTGTTAGACTACTCTTGCTTTATGTCATTATCAGATAATTCTTCCAGATGTTAAGACAATTCTTCTATATTTTTGATATCTTTCTCAGACTCTTCCATAATATTTTATATGTGTTTAAGAAGCATATTTTAGGGTGTAAGAGTTAAAGATTTTATTTATTTATTTATTTTTTACCAATAGCACCACTCTTAATCAAATGGTTTCTGTGAATTTCAGTTGGAAAGACATTAGTTTTAGAAATAAATAATTTTTTTTTAATTTTTAATTTGTTCAATTTCTAGCATCAGATAATAGAACATCCTCGATAGTATATTTCTGCTTAGTAGCTTAATACAAAACCAATGAAATCGATTGCTCTCTGTCTAAGCGAGCATCTTTCAACATCACTTAAATACAGTAGGTTGTAAGTTGTTTTCAATAAGCCTGTATACAAAATGTTCAAATTTAGATACTTTTGATAACCGATTAAAAAAGTGTACAATGAATGACTAAGAGTAGCAGAGAGCTTGTAAATATTGTATGCCTACTAGAGAAAAATTGGCATCTATATAACCATTAGTGCATTGAATTGACTAGTAAATCGGATATGTATCCTCTTCTCACCTTAATTGTCCATATCTTGTCCTAATATTTATAATCTATTATCATGTGTCTAATATTATAAATTAATGGTCTGGATTATTTATATTATTTTTTATGTTTTTACTTTACCAAAAATAGAATTAATAAAGACCGTTGATTTATCCGAGGACAAGATGAAACGAGAAGGGGATCCAAATCCAAATGTTACACGTAAAATATTGGGCTTGTATATCCATCGTCTAAGGTTGTGGACAGTCAACTGCCATCCAATCCGATTGGGGGCTCAAAATTTATTTGTCACTATTTGGACCGGGTTTTGTAAGAAAGTCACCACATTACTAATTCACGTTTAAAAGGCACCAATTTAGGTGACTAGACAAAAATACCCCTATAGTACTTCCATGTCAGCTTTCTTTCATTTAATTTACAATGATAGAGTTGTGAAGTAGAGATAGAAAGTCACGTTGAAACCCACACGATCACTCGAATGACGACGGAACCTTCTGGTTGTGTGAATTTTGAATCTTCGAGCCTTTCTAAGTACTGTCCGAGACTTTCTAAACACTGTCCGAGCCTTTGTGAAGTTGTGTAAAAGGCTCGGGAAATTAAGTAAAAGGTTTGGGCAATTCATTAAAAGTCTCAGAGATACAAAATTAACAAAAAAATTGGAAAGTGTTTCAAAGGGCTTGGACACAGTGTTAAAAGGTTCGAAGATTCTAATTTAACAAACCTATTAATATTCATAAAAAAGCTCGGATTACAATGTAAAAAGCTCAGAAAGTGTTTCAAAAGGCTCGGACACAATGTTAAAAGGCTCAGAGATTTAAATTTGACAAACCTATTAATATTCATAAAAAAACTCAGATTACAATTGAAAAAGCTCGAACAGTGTTTCAAAAGGCTCGGAGATTCAAATTTGACAAACCTATTAATATTCCTACAAAAGGCTCGAGCAGTTCATGAAAAAGCTTGAGAACTGATTAAAAAGACTCGGAAACTATTTACAAAGGCCTAGAGTTTCGTTGGTTTCCTATCTATGTTTCCATTTTGCCTTTCATTGTATGAATTTTGATATTCATAACCTGACAAGATGAGTGATTTTATATAATCATATGAATGTCGAACTTGTTGGAGAAGAAAATGAACTTGGATTTTAGTTTATAGAGCTTTCCACTTTAAGGGTAGTTTTGGAAGTCACTTACTTCGGTGTTTTTTTAACTTAAGTTATTAAAGTGATGATAGTCTTAATACACCAACTCAAAAAAGTGACAAAACCCACTATTTCCACTATGATTGGCCTATCCTGAGGAAGGCTCGTCGGTAGTGGCACCATCTGATTGGTCAAACATTCTGATCCCTTCCCTACCTTTATTTATTGCAAAATATATATATATTTTGAAATGAATAATAATTCAAAATTCATAACATTCAATGAATTATAGTTTAAAAGGGTCCTTTTTATTACTAGTTATTTCTTTTTCTTTTTTTAATGATCAATAACTTAATAAAAACACTTGTATTTATTGAGAGTAATAATGATGTGTCATATGACTTGTAATTAATACATCACTCAATATATGTGTCACAATATTTGGACAATATTTGACACATATATTGGTGTTGACTATTCACATACTACAATATTTGACAATATTTGGACAATATTTGACACAATAATGGTGTTGACTATTCACATACCACAATATTTGGACATTAATTTGAAGAATATTTTGAACAATTTAACATTACTTATTTATTAATATATAGTTCATTCTTGAAAAAATAAAAATAAAAATTAGTATTTAGTTTTACAATCATATCATGTGCACTAAGAGTGCATGTTAATGCAACATTAGATTAGACAAGATGATGTTGGTCAAGTAGTATATCCTTCATACTTGCACCATGAGGTTATGGGTTCGAGTCATTCCCCCTTCCCAAACCCCTGAAACTATGTAATACTTCAACCAAAAAAAAATACTCGATGACTCCATTAGGGTTCCCTCATCTGGGATCCCTGGGGAAGGGGATCAAGTTGGCCCTTGGACTAATGATATGGACCTAACACCCATGGGTCATATCAAAGATGTTGTGATGGTAACAACTAACAATCTCTCAATGTCTTTTGACTCTTTTCTTCTTGGGCTTCGTAGTTCATATGGGCTTGTCTGAATTGCAATACAGATAAATTTTAGAGTATGCTTCACCCACTTGGTTTTGGATCTCTTTCAGATACCTTTTAATAATCAATAAAGAGATTGGGCCAAAATCCAATTCCAAAATTACTAAACAAAAAACATAGTCCATCAAATGTCCTTTTAAGTTTGAATCGAAATCCAACGGAGCTAATTAAAATTCTGGATACAAGTCACACTACATATTCAATTATTCACACACAAAAATGGAAATTTAATTATAGAATTAAACAATTCTCACAACCCTTTTGAAATAGAGCGGTCCATCTACATGAAGTTTGTCATTGGAGAGATTATCTTCTTAAAAAAAAAAAAAAAAATTGCATTAAATTGATAGATCAAATGGAACAAAAACCCAAAAGGCAATTTAGTGGGTTAAAGCCATAGATTTTCTTTTACTACCTTTTATGAAGAGTCAGCCTACTTCAACCAAGTCCATGATCTTTCTTTTTTCTTTACTTGTAAGCCAATTCATGCATGTATTCACACACGTATATATATAGACACAAAGAGTTCATCTATCTACAAGTAGAGCTACGTCCTGGAATTATATACACAAAGATCTATGTGTATAGAAAAATCCTTATTATTTCTCCCACTAATGTGTCTTTTTAAGTCATTGAAAAGAGCAAATTAAAAGAATATACCCTCTCGGCTCTTCTTGTATTTATTTGCAATCTTTGGTGGGAGGATTGGTGTCATCCACTCAATATTTAAAGAAAAATTTTCTTGTTAGAATTTAATTAGTGAATTGAGTCAATCTAAGGCTATATAGAGAGTATTTGGCAAACCAATATAGGTGGGGCGGCTCCCATTGTGAATAATGGCCATCTTGTACTAATAATGGTATACTTTTATGGGTCGGTTTTTGTGAGAAAAATGATTGGATCACATATTTAGATGGAAAAATTATCATTCCAACATTAACTTTCATTTTCATTCTTGTTAATTTCTCCATGCATTTCTGGTTACACATCATTATTTCTAGGTGGGTATCATAGTCAAACGCGTTGACTTTTATCATTAGTTGTAAAACCTTTTTTTTTTTTTTTGGCGCTATTCATTAGTTGTAAACTTGATGTCGAATTAGAGTTTCCAATTATGGTGGATTATATCCGTACACAATTCATTTTGGTTGTGAGCAAATCAGAATCAGCTAAAGTACATATATTTGATTACATATGTGTACAGAAAGTAAACATTATTTACTGATTTCGAACAATAATTTTTAGAACAATAAACTAAATGGTGTAGTGTAAATTTAAAATTGTATACATTCAGTTATCATGTTCTTATAAGTAATTGTATATTAGATTATTTTTGTAATATACAATTTTACAAAAATATAGGCGTATAAACAAATTATATAGGTGGCAATAACCGCACCCTTAAATTAATAAGCATATTAAGAGAACGTTATTGGCCCAACTAATTAAAAAGTCAAAAGTTTTAATTGCATATGATTTAAATGACGCCGTGACACTATTAATTTTACGTCTATTATAATTTATATATAATTATATATTCTAAAAAATGAGATCACGGTCATATAAATACACATAAAGTGGACTTTTAAAGTATAAAATATATAATTTTTGTCACCACATTTTAGCAAGTACTTGATAATAATAGAAATTTTATACAAACTTTTATGTGTGAACAAAGAATTTGTAGTTGTAATTCTGACTCAAACTTTTATGTGTAGCCAACTAATAATTAATTAAAGATGGTACCACACTCAAAATTATTATATGTTATATATATATATATAATACATAATTATTGGGCAAAATATTTTTTATTATATTTGTGGGCTAATGCAAATCAGGTGTATATGTTAATTTTCATAATTCATTGGAAGAGATGATTGGTTTATATTATCCTCCAAAAATCTAACAGTACTTTGGATGAAGAATCATTAATCACTTGATGATGATCATCTAATATATATTAATTGGTATGACGGAGCCATGTAATGACGAGGGAGGGCCACTGCCCCCCTTGAGTTTTTCAATTTTATAAAAGTTTCCCCTAAATTTAAAAATTCTTATGTTTTTACCCTTATTTCTTATTTAAATTTTCTAATCCTTTTCACAAATTACAATGTTAATAATTTTCTCTTAATCATGTAGAGAATAGTTTGGGATATCAGAAAAATATTAAAGGTACAGTTTAAATTTCTATTTATTTTCTAACTCTTAAACAATATTATTGAATCTTGAATTAATAACTAAAAATTTAGTCTATATTATTTTTAGAGTAATGCTAGATATCCCCAACTAGTTGTGTGTTGATTGACAAATGGATATGTACATATTAATTATGATTTATTTCACTCATCATGTTTATATGAATTAAATTGTCTAAATTATAAGTTGAGATATGAGTTGAAATATCTAGCATTTTTCTTATTTTTATTATGTTTTCATCATATTCAAGGATCGTTTTAAATGGACAAGATGAGATTAGTATGGTGGTATATTCCTCACACTTACGCTATGTGGTATATTCCTCACACTTACGCTATGAGGTTGTGGGTTTAAGTTCTCTTCCTCTCCCAAAAAAAACACCGAATTTATGTAATATTTCAAAAATAATAATAATAAAAAAAAGAGAGATCATTTTAAATGTTTTTCATAAATGCAATAAAAAATTATTATTCATTTTAAATATTTAATAAAAAAATTAATGTTTTAAAATATAAACAACAATATTTTTTATTTAATATCTTGTTTAATATAACTTCTAAGATATATGTCGATCTAACCCATTATTTCATGGTGCTCCCTCTGGAACATAATCTTGACTCCGTCCCTATATATATATATTTATAGCCTCTTGGAAATATTTATATTATCATATGATTCATGAAACTAGCAAACTAACCATCATTTCAATGATATTTTAAGTGTTAATAATGTAATGGGTTCTTATTCTTTTCGAATTGATGCAAATTGTGCCGAGTACAAATACTCTTTAAAATCATGGAAAAGTTAAGTCCCCACAACTGTCTAATCAAGCTTTGAACTTGTGATAATTAAAAACAAACAAACACTATAAACAAATACACTACTTCAAAATAATTAAAAAGAGATTCAATTTAAAGAGTGGAAGATGTGACCCACAATGATTCTATGTCTTTTATATATATATATATATATATATTTTTTTTTTTTCTTCTCATTGATCATGTCTTTATCACATAGATACAATATGATCATTTGTGAGGAAGAGATGCTTGATGGAATTATAAAGGGTTATTGTGTTGTTTGAGAGAAAAAAATGGGTTTTAAAAAGCTATCTTTTGAATTTTATAGGAGCTGCAGTTTGCAATCATATGGGGCTGAGAAGAACCCGTAAAGCTTTCCATGTAAGCATGCATGGTCCACATCCACATGTATAACACCTAAGTACCTAACTACAGTTTTAGATTCTTTATGAGATCATTTCCATGAGAATTAATTAAAATTATTTTGTTAATAGAAGTAATTGCTTTTTTAGAAAGTACTTTACAAATATGAAACAATAAATTAACTAGATAAATATATTATATCAATATATATATATATATAATTAACTTACTGAAGTGCAAAGGCATGCATAACCCTAATTATAATATATAAGTTGCTAATAGTTTTATAGTTTAATTAATGCATGTGTAAATGTTCTTGTGGTTATCCATTTGAAATTCTCCTTTAATAAAAGACATAATTTCAAAAACCCATTTAAGGTTGTAAGGAAAAAAAAAATACTAACCATCCATTTTAGAAGAGTAATGCTACATTGCCCAAATTTGGTGCCCAAATCTGGTGCCCAAATGATGTGGCAAACACTTTTTAACCATTCATTTAAATTGTATTAGATTTGCATTATTTAAATGAATGGCTCAAAGTGTTGCCACATCATTTGGGCATCAGATTTGGGCACCAAATTTGGGCAATGTAGCATTACTCATTTTAGAATTGAGTAAAATGATATAATTTTTTTTAGCTAATGACAGGATTATTTTATTTAATTCTAAAATTGTTAGATTAATCTCATGAAGTTTCAAGTATTCTCCCTAAATAAATTATTAAACCAATTATGAATAGAAAGGTCCTCAAGAAGAAGACATCAAACTTCTTTGGGGTATTAACTATTACTTTAAAGTAACTAAGTTTAAAAAATACTTTATTGTAAACTACAAGTCAACCAACATCTGATTTTATATTAAATTGCCTATGTACTTACTTGAATATATTCAATCTTGCTTATGGTTTTCATGAAAGCACCTTTGAAAAAGTTAAAACAAAAAAAACAAAAAACAAAAAATTAAAACCAAAAAGCAAGAATGGCGGAAAAAAATATTTAGGTAAAGAACTAAAGAAGTGCTTTTGATTTTCATTTACTAATTGATCATATGCTTTTGAAGGAGTCATTTTTAAACGGTTCCTAACTTCACAATGAAGTTATTTTCATTTTTAGACTTTTATTTACACCTTGTCACACTAGACAATTGCCTTTTAATTTATTTATTAATATAAATTATAAAATATTATTATTTTTAATTAAATTAAAATAATATTAGTGTTAAATTAACTTTACTTAAGTACTTCCAAAGTGATGAGTTGCTTTATAATTAACTTTTTTCTTCTTTGCTCTAGACACCCCACTTAATATTATCATGATGATTATTGATTAGATTGATCTATTTATTAATTTATTAATTAAATCATACTAAATTTGGTACATTAAAATATTAAATTATCAATATTAAGAGAGTTTTAATAGGATGGTTTCATAATGCTTTCGGTTTTACATTTAATTATTTAATTTATGTCTAATCAAAGTGATTATTAATTACAAAAAGATTGGCAACTAACCTAATTTTCTAAGAGTTCTTTTTACAAAGATTAAAGTGCTTATATGCGCACGCTCACTCACCGTTTTTCTACAAAATAATAATGGCCATTATTTATAATTACACAATTCATTATTATTTTTTTCTTATCTAATTTAAAACATACACACGTTATTATTATTTATTTTTTTAGACTTTTGAACTTCAATGTTCACTCCAACTCTAATTTTTGACAAGTTTATTTTATTAGCATGTACATAATTTTCATCTAAGAGTGAATATTTAATTCTCTCTTTCGATTCCTATTGGATATGAAAATATGGTTATGAATTAAAAACGGTAAAAAGTTAATGATATAAAATTTATGATCAAGACTTCGATAGTTTATCTATTGTAGAGGTAACTATCCTATTTGTCAACAGTTTTATTTTATTATTATTTTTTTTTTAAAGATGAGATAAAGTTGGTTCAATAGTATACCACCCTTCACACTTACACCAATAAAATTATGGGTTTGAATCTTGTCCTACTCCTCTAAATCCTAAAGTAATTATAATAGATCAAATAAAATAAAATTAAAGTAATTTTATATCAACTCGGCAAAAAAAATTGGTGGGATATGAAGTGAGGTTAAAGATTTCGACTAACATGGGACAATATAGAAAGAAAGAAAGAGAAGAAAAAAAAAAAAAAAAAAAACTTGTTAGTGGGGGGAAAGGGGTGCTTTTGGTGCAAGAGTCTCAAAGGTAGGGTTAGCATAATCTTTCTCATGATCCTTCGGTTTTGTTGTTTTAATTAAGATTTATATACAATAAACAATTATAATCACATCTTAATTTAGATTTTTATTATGATTTTATTTGATCAACAAACCGACATCTTTATTTATTTTTGAGCAAATTGCACTCGATCTCCCTAAGGTTTAGCCTCTTACACTTAGAAACAACTTTATTATTAATTGACACTCATACCCCCTACTGTTAGGTCAAACTTAACTGTTACCTTTAAAAGACTAAACTACGCATGATCCATAAATTAAATTAATATATATATATATATTTAGAATGGATCTCCACCATCCATATCAAACATGGATGGTGGAGATTAAATAAAATTTTAAATAATTGAAAATTGAATTTAATTATAAAATAAGTCAATTAACAGAAAAACCAAAAAAAATTTAAATAGAAAAAAAAAAATGAAAAATTAGAAAAAATATCATTGTTTGTGCAAGTGAGATGCATCAATGATATTTATAAAATATGAATTTTTTTTCCAGTTTTCCAATTTTATTTTTTATTTTTACTTTTTTATTTTTTATTTTTGTTTTTAAATTTTTGTTTTTCTTTTAATTTATATATTTTCTAATTCAATTCAATTTTCAATTATTTAAAATTATATTTGATCTCCACCATCCATGTTTGAGATGGATGGTGGTGATCCACTTTAAAAAAATGTTTTTTTTTTTTGTTTTTGTTTTTTATTTTTTGTTTTAATTAATTTAATTTAGGAATCATGGGTAGTTTAGTCTCTTAAAGGTAATTACAGTTAGTCAACAATTAAATTTTGACCTAACGACAAGGGGTGTGAGTGTCAATAAATGATAAAGTTGTTTCTAGGTGCAAGAGGTCGAACCTCATGGAGGTTTAGTGCAATTTTCTCTTTATGTTTTTTGAAGTATTACATTATTACATAAATTCGGAGTTTTTTTTTAAGAGGGGAAGGACTCGAGCTTTGTTGTGCTCATAAATTCAACATTTTTCTATGATATTTCTCCATTTTTACATCTTTGTTATACTCTTTTAGATAGCTTTTACATTCTTTTAGTGTTTTGGTAGGTTTGAGCAAGTAAAGAAAGAAAGTGAAGCTTAAATGCGAAGAAATGACAAAGGGGCTGGATTGCGATGTGATTTCTACAAGAAAAGGGCTGGTCTCAAGAAGAAAATCAGGAAATTCACAATTGAAAGAGTTTATGAGATGCGTATCTTCTGTCTCATTCTCCTACATTCTTAATGGAGAGGTTTGTTGCAACTTTAAGCATTCTAGAGGCATGAGACAAGGGGATCCCCTCTCCCCGTATCTATTTATTATATGTGCCGAAGGTATCTCTAATCTGATCAATAAGGCACATGCGAAAAGGAAAATCATGGGGTTTAATTGTAGCAAAGGAGGACCGACTATTTCCCATCTTTTATTCACATATGATAGCTTGGTTTTCACAAAGGCCAATGACCCGAATTGCCTGGAGGTGAGAAGGGTTCTAAATATTTATGCTAGGGCCTCTAGCCAATTGATAAATTTTGAGAAATTCATGGTGTGTGTGGGCCCCTCTCTATTGACAACTAAAGGTTCAAGGCTTGCATCATTGGTAAGAATGCAACTTGTTGATTGTCACAGTAAGTATCTCGGCTTTCCTTGTTTCTCGGGTAGTAAAAAAATGGCTTGCTTTTATGATATTTTTGACAGGGTTTGGTGCAAAATTAGAGGGTGGGGCGAAAAATTGCTCTTAATTGGTGGAAAAGAAATACTCATCAAAGCTATGATACAATCTATACCAACTTATGCAATGAATGTATTTTGGCTTCCTAAATGCATTATCATTGAAATTCATCGCCTTTGTGTCCGATTTTGGTGGGAAAGCAATGAAACTGTCTGGAAGCTTCACTGGTGTTCTTGGTCCCACCTCTACAAGTCTAAGACGGTGGGCGGTTTGGGTTTCTGTGAATTGGAGGCTTTTAACAGGGCAAACTTGGCTAACCAATGTTGGAGAATTCTTAAGTGCCTTGAATCCTTAGATGCTCGAGTTCTCAAAGGGTGTTACTTCAAAGATATCAGCTTTATAGAAGCCCCTAAAAGCTTATCGGCTTCGTTCATTTGGAATATCTTAGTCTAGGGTAGAGAAATTCATGCAAAGGGTTTGAGATGGTGTGTGGGTGATGTGTCATCTATAAGCATATACAAAGATCAATGGATCCAAGAACTTCTACTTTCAAAGTCCTCTCCACACCTGTTTTAGATGGTTTCTCGAAGGTTGATCAATTGCTGACTCCTACTAGTGGGTGGGACTTACAATATCTTGAGCAACACTTATGTATTGATGATATTCTAGCTATAATCAACATCCATGTTGGTTCTAGATGCAGAATGAATTTCCTCGTGTGGAATTATGAAGTTTGTGGCTCGTATAGTGTGAAAAGTGGGTACCATGTGGCTCGGAGTTTGGTCCCTTAGGCTAGCTCCTCAAATGCTGATACCAGCCTTTGTGATAAATGGTGGAAAATCCTGTGGAGCTTAAAATTACCTCTAAAAATAAAAAAATTCATTTGGAAAGCCTGCTATAACTGGATTCCCACCTTTTCCAACCTTTTCAGATGGAAAGTTGCTGTCTAGGACGGTTGCCCTCTTTGTAAGAAGTGGGGTGAATCGACTTTCCATGCTACATAGGCGTGCAGAAAGCTCAATAAGGCCCGTAAGACTTGGCTTCCCAGTAAGATTCTGCTCAAGGTAATTTTTGTGACTTTTTTGATCTTATTCTCTCTTGCTTCTCTCTTCTGAGTTTAGAGGAATTGAAGTTGTTTTACGTTATTGTGTGGAGAGTTTGGTTCCTGCGAAACAGTAGTATTCATGGTGCTCCTCAGGAGAATTTGACAATGTGGTGGTGTGAGCATCAAGCTTTCTAGTCGAACTCAAAGCCTGTAGACTTGAGGGTATGTGTTGCTCTTCCAGGAGTATGCCTGTGAGATGGTCCCTTCCGCGTCCTGGTGTCTATAAAATTAATTGTGATGCTACCATTGATGGAGCTAGGAGGAAAGTTGGGTTCATCATTGTTATTAGGGACTTGGCTGGTTGTGTCATGGCTTGTAGCTCTCAAGTTTTGATTGCTTCTTTTAGCACTCAAACTGCTGAAACAATGGCAATTGGCAAGGCCATCCTCTTCAGTTGGGACTGCGGGCTATTCCCCTGTGTCCTTGAATATGACGCAGCCGTGGTGGTTAAATGGATAGTGGATGGTAGTCATTTGGACTCTGCATATGGTGCAATTCTTGCTGATATTGCTGGTTTGAGGAAAGATTGTGGTGACTTGAGTGTTGATTTCACTCCCAGGAAGGCCAACCAAGTTGCTCATGTGCTTGCAAAGCATGCGTTAAAGAATTTCGATGATTTTTTTCTGGTTGGAAGAGTTTCCTCTTTACATTGCTCATGATATCCAGGCTGATATAGCTGTTGCCATTGGGTGGCCATTTATGCTCAAAAAAAAAAAAAAAAAAAGAAGTTTTGTCCTAAAAAATTGGTGTTAAATTGCTTAATAATAGAACAAGATTTGGCAACTGATTTCTAGGGATTACACAACTAAAAGTCAAGGCTCTTAACGCTAAAACATGTCATGAAATAAATCAGCAAAGAATCCCAAAAATTTAGGATTCTTTTCCTCATGTTTTGCCCTAGTTTTCTAGTTGTATGTTGAATATAAAAGGGAAGCCAAAGACTTTTTGGAATTAAATTCTCTGCGTTTTTTCTACACAACTCAATACTAGAAGAAAAAAAAAGCAGAAGTTTACAACTCCATCTTCCTTCCATTATTCATCATCTTCATCGTGCATGGCTAGACTTTTTATCATTCAAAGTTCTTTTCCCATATGTTATTTAATGTTTTGTATGTTTTTGCTACCAATTTGCAGTATGTGTAACTAAATGTAGAGTTAGGGCTTAGTCAAAGTCCTAATCATGTTTCTTTGAGTTTTTCGATACACTTACATTATGAACATATTTCGTGGTGCTTAATTGGTTAATTTAAGATTATATTTCACTTTTATATGGGTTTGTTTATGCTTGATCACCATATGCATATATACCTTATATTGAGTTTGTTACATAGGTAGATTTGGATGACCGAGTCTTGTATCTATGGAAATAACAAAAGAACTAGTTATTGGTTCTTGAAATTAACCTTCAAAATATCTAGACAAGATAACGTGTTCTAGGTTTATGTGTTTGTCGAATTTCGTTATGCCTATGCTTTCTTGAAGTGCAACTTAGTAGATACCATGCTAAATACTTTATAAATTAAAAGAGTTAGTGTAGATACTCATACCTAATTTGTTGTTTTCGGAATTCAGTATCTTAAAGAGTAGATATCATGCGTTTAAAGTTGACATTGAACATTCCAATCTGTTCCATGTATGTGCAAATCCTTTGCTAAAAGAGATAAGATTAGAGGTGGAGATTGATAACCCTAACTTGTTCTCTCATTCTTGCAAAAAATTTTTTTGAAGTATTATACTTTTACATAAATTTGGGGTTTTTTTATTTTTATTTTTATTTTATTTTTTTGAGGGGGAGAATTCGAATCCACAACCTTATGGTGCAGGGTGTGAGAGGTTTACCACCAAACCAATCTCATCTCGTTAAACCACCATCTTTAATTAATGGTCCTACTAGTTGTATTAGCATAATCATTTGTATAGTGAAATATCTAGTAAAATAAAATTTTGTTGACAAATATAGAGGGAAAATTGATTTCTACCACGGTTAGTGGTAATTAAAAGTTGGATTAATAACTAATCAACTATAAATTGAATCACATGATAGAGATCGTAATGAAACTTCCAAAATCGTTATATTTTAATACGTGGTTTTGTATTATATATATGTTGCAATCATTAGATCTCATGTGGGCTATGCATATAAGATATGCTTCAACAAAAGAAAAAAAATTAACCTATAGTCGAGTTAATGGGTGCAATGCACCCTCAAAGTGGTTTTTTCAATTGTTCATAGATAAAGTTACAAAAAACGACAAAATAATTAATCTTTTATTAGATAAAGTAAGCATAAATTAAATAAATAAATAAATAAAAGTTTACTCTGCGGCAATGGAGGCATACGGGGCATAAAATGAATGCTTGGCCTATTGAATTTAATATAATAAATAACAGTAATAATTATATATATATAATTAGTTAATTTGAAATGAGGTAGATCCCATGTCCCATCCAATCCCATTTTGTATCTCTCACCCATGAAACGAGTGTTAGCCTAATAAAGAAAAAAAAAAGACAAAAAACAAAAACAAAACAAAGAAAAAAAAAAAAAAGCACGAGAAGGATTTAGGATGTGTATCTGCTCTTGGTTGAGTACTGCACACCTCCTTTTTCACGTCTAATTAGATATTTAAATCCCATCTTAATCAATTATCGGCAAGTGTTGTGAGAGTAGATATCGTTTAACTATTCATAACGTTTTATTTCGACAGAACCTAACAAACCCTGATCCATTGTAGCGCATGTGCCTTGACATATGGTTGGAAATGGAAGGGAGGCTCACCAGGCCCACATAAGTAGGTCCTGGTCTAAAGAAATCCGCGCGGTTAAGGAAGCCCAAATCATTGGCTGGTTTTGGGCTATTCTAAACTCTCTTCTCATGGTCCCCATCTCATTTTAATAACATATATATATATATACATATCTCTCTCTCTCTCGATTGTTAATTTGAAAATTCTTGAAGACTTGTTTTGTTGTGTATAGGCTTATTATAGCCTTATAGGCATGCATTGATAGGATTGTTTTGTAATTTTTATGTAGTTCCCACAAGAGAGGGGACTATATATAAAGAATGTTGCTATATATAGAATCAACTTTTTTGGAACCTAAAACTCTTCAATTCTTGTATTGTTATTTTATTATTATTATTATTATTATTATTATTATTATTATTATTATTTTAACTCTAAATAAAGATTAAAAGATACCCATCGTGTCCACTTTCTTTTATATTGATAAACATAAACCCGGCCCCAAACCCTCTTCCTCTTTCTTTCTTTATTTTTTATTTTTTTATTTTTTTTACACTTGTAGTAATAAAAAAATTAAAAAAAAAATTCATCTTTGACCAAATATATATGCTTCACTTTAAGCTTTCGGCTTATTCCCCATTATAACTTCATTATAGTATATACAACCATTCTATTCATCTTCTAATTTCCTTTTGCTTTTCTAGTTCCATGTGATTTTACTATTATTATTATTATTTGGTCATTTTTTTAGGTATAATAATAATAATTATTATTATTAGTAGTATATATTTACAAATATAATTATTCGTTACAAAAAGAAAAAAGAAAAAATTGACTTCTAAAAGATATCTAAAATAAATTAATGTCATCCCTTTATTTACCAAAATGTCCATTGAAAAAATTGATTTCAAAAAAATATCTAAAATAAATTAATGTCATCCCCTTATTTACTAAAATGGGATGGAATGACCATTAGTGTTACATTTTTCGTCAAAAATGATAATTTTGAAACTAATTCCCAATCTAGTGGTCATTTTGATAGTGTGTTATCGAATTGATGGCCACCGGGTAATTATCTATTTTTTTTTACTCATTTGTTTGCAATTCTAAGTCATATATAATTCAAAGTAAAGGTCTCTTTGTTTAATAATAAGGATGTTATTTTTGTTTTAAAAGATAACTTAAAAAAAAAATCTAGATAAATTAATGTCAAGAAAAAAATTACAAAAACTTTAATTTAGAGAGGTCAATTTGAACTATTTAAGGGAAATGAATGTGGCAATACATTGATGAGGTTTAGGAGGGAGGAAAAAGACATAGAATAATTTTTATTTTATATAAACTCTAAAGAATATATATATATATGGTTGGATTTAATTTCTAGAACTCCATAAATGTGTTCTTCACTAAGTGGCTGAGAAGAATTTAGAAGCAACTTTCATGATCGGGATATTTATGGAGGTCCAACTCAATCACCAAAACACAGCAGTTGACATATTATAAAGGGTAGTGTTAACCTGTGCCTTAGGGTACAGGTTAACAACTAAAAATTTACTAAAAATAGAAAATATTTATTATAACTATATATTTATTACATTGATTAAGACAATAGATTAATTAATATTTTCCTTTTTAGGTATTTTTTTAGTTGTTAACCTGTGTTTTTAGGACACATGTTAACACTATCCTATTATTAAACCAAGACTCACAAGAGAATGAAACAGCTAGTTGCCATAAATATATGAAAGAATTCTTTTTCTTTACAAAATTATTAACATTTGAATTACATGTTATAGCTATCTAGGAACGTAACTCGAACTCTCTCATTGATGTAAGTACGAGTAGAATCACTTGTAAATAAGAAAAACCTTATATGATCATCAAAAGATATGTATTGTAAAATTTAATTTGTAAAATTGGTATCCATATATATATACATCATGAATTTGGTTTCCGAACAATCTTCTTATTTTGAATCTAATTTTTTATTTATTTATTAAAATCGGGACATTCTGACCAGTGAAGCACAGACACTCTTCCTTGGGCATGTAGCCCATGTCGGACATGACTAGATATGTGTATGACACGCTAAAAACCATTGATTGTTTTTTAAAGTCAACGGAGGGGACATGCGGATCAAGATACGGCAGGGACACGCAAAGGATATGGTGGGACATGCGAAGAATATAGTGGGGACACGCGGAGGATATGGCCGGATAGTTTTGTAAATAAAAAAAAAAATTAATGGGATCAAATTATGAATTAAAAAAATATAAGGGTTAAAATCAAATTATTCAAACATTATAGGTTAAAAGTTATGGTTTTAACCTATAATGTTTGAATAATTTGATTTTGTAATATATGTTTATTGAGAATATGTTTTGAATGGATTATTGGATTATGCTTTCATATATTATTATTTAATATATATATATATAAATATAAATATAAATTATTTTAATTGACGTAACCTGATGTATCCATATCCTAGTTTTTGAAGATTTTCGTATCTCATATCCATATCTGTGCTACTTAGATTCTGACTAATGATTTTATAACGAGTTGTACGTAATGAAATCGTGCTAACGAAACATGCAATATTTTATTGTAATATATGGTATGGGGGGATATGGGGTTAGTTATGGAGAAAAAAGTAAGCGTGTGGATCCGGCAGGGGATGTGTTTGTGGGAGACAATGGAGGTGGAAATGATGATCAAAGTGAAGAACCAAAACATGCCGCCTTGTTGTCCGTCCCTACCTCCTCTCCCAACAACCAAACGCAGCGCCGTCTATCCGTACAACTAGTTGCTTGCATCTACATTGTAATATATCATCCCTAGATCGCCCACTACTACTATACTACTGTCATGAGTGGTGTTTGTTTTCTATATTGGAAATCAATGGTAGATTTCAAATCAAGTTAATTTGGTGTACTAGGATCTAGGGAGCAGGGAATATTGGATTTCACAAGTTGTTGGGATATTAGTTTTTTGTGGGGTTACACTCGAGCTAGCGGTCTAGCTAATTTATCATTGACGGATCAAAAATGTCAAAATGAATCTTAAATAAGAATATTGGTGTTCTCTCTAAACCAGTTCATGATTAGTTTTAACTTCCAATCAAATGCTAAAAAAAGATAAAGAAAAAGAAAAAACAAACAAATAGACCTAATCCAAATAAGCTTTCGACATCTCTTTATTCTCCGGTTAACCATATAGCAAGTAAAATTATATTTGGAATTTTCTAAGAAAATATTTTCTCAAAGTGAAACAATGCAATAGTTGGTTTTGAATGCGATTGGGACACAAATGTATGAATTAATCAAATGTTGGTGCGTAAAGTTTGGTGCTTGGTAGCTAAAGTATATGATAAACTGATCTTGGTTCTGTATAGAATATTAGGGTTTATGTTAGGGTATAGATAATATGGGTGTAGGGGATAACTTTGTCTTTTATTAAATAATTATGTCTTTTAAATAGTTTAATGTACAAACACTTTAGTTTGAATATATATAGTCTTTCTATTGTTAGTTTGTCCTGACAATAAATATATCAGGACGAAGAATGCATGTCATAAATTATGGAGAAATTTTGACAAGTGCATACACTTTGAGTCAAAGTATATAAATCTAGTGGTCCACATTCTTCGTCCTGATAAACTGATGATAGAATATATATATATATATATAAAGATTTAGGAGTGAAGAGAACTTTTATGAGTGGCAATATATAATCACTCTATGTTTAATTTGAACTTATGTGTAAGTTGCACTGCATTGTTTATTTGTTTTTAAAAAAAAAATATTCAAAACAAATTTATGTAATTTTTGGAAATTTGTTTTAAATTATAAATTTGTTAGATAGTGATATATATACTAATTAATAGATTTCATAATCCAATAAACTACTGTTAGGGGGTGTATTGAATTAGGATTCAATTCGGATATTTAAAGACTTTATAAATCTGGGTGTGTTTAATTCGAACATTTACATACTTTAAAAGAGTATATATTAATCCAATGATATTCAATTTAGATTTCTATAGACTTGTAAAGAATCTTCCAAACTAGGGTGTATTGAATTGAGACTTTAAAAATATATGTAAAAATCAAGGTGTATCCAATTGAGACTAGATTTTAAAGAATTTTCTCAAGTCATGGATTTTGGTGGATTTGATGGTGAGATGTATAAATATCAAAGCCATAACAAGTCCAACCTTCTCCCCAAGGATTTTGAGTTTTTCCTGTTGCTGGGGTTCGTTGTTTCTATTTTCCTTTGTTTATCTCTTTCATGATTGAAATTCTAGAATATACTACGTTATGATTCTTGATATGCTTTACTTGATGAAAGTAGAGACCATAATGATGATTTATAGCCTATTCAATTGATGAAAGTAGAGACCATGATGCTAGTTTTTATGTATTTTCGAAATATACAAAGGCTTGCTGAAACCCTTCTATTTTGACAAATGATCAGAATTCATAAATTTATTTGGGTAGGTTCTTCCATCTAGAAAATTATGAAAAATTATATGTAGATAAAATATTATGTCTACTATTATTCTACAAAATTTCATGATTTATAAAAGAGAATAAAAATTGTTATAAATTTTGGAGTGGACAAAGGTCAATATTGATTTCTGCTAGATAGATTCGGAAAACAAGAAAAGAATAAATTTTTTCATACACAAATGATCATGGATTAAATTGATAATTTTAATGTAGCATTTCATATATGTCTATATTATCCATGTCAAATTTCGTAAGATTTGGAGCTGTAGAGAATAAATTAAAAATCGTGGATTGAATGGTGGTAAGTTCTAACAAGGTATGGGTTAGGGTTATGCTTTTTTTCAATATTTTATATATAGCTTTGATCAGTTATTCTATTAGTTGAATAACAATGAGAATCAATGAAGATGAGTTATGAATGTTGATTATTTTTCTTTAATTTTGCTCTCAAAATTGTTATAAACTATGTCACTTTCTTTAATTTGTGATTGATTTTAGTAATTGAGTGGAAATTATTATCATTAGTTTTTTTTTTTTTTTGGGTGTGCAATGCTTATTCATACGTGACATTTTATTTATTCATAGGTTATTTTTTTGGGTTTATCATGAAAGTTGAGATCTTTGTGAAAATTGAGCTTTGAAATAGAGTTTCTCTCCGGCTTATTGATTGGATCATATACCAGTATAATTCATCCATCTATAATAGAAGTCCGAGATAATGAATCCAATGAAGTCTGAGATAGATGTCTAAACAAATCCATAAAAGTATGAGATAGATGTCTAAACAAATCAATGAAAGTTCATGTAGATTTATAAGAGTTCATATAAATCCATGAGAATCTGTCACTTAAAAAATGTTTTTAAATGTTCTCAAGAATCCTAATTGAATACACCCGCTTATAGATTGTAAGGCTATCCAGCTAGTATCCACCGATATATAACTATTTTTTTTTTTTTCCTCAAAAAATTTGAAAATGGTACTTCTAATTAGGGTTTGGAGATAACAAGTACTGATTGGAACCCAACAATAACAAGTTTAAGGACAAAGTTTTTGGGAATGGAAAACATCCCAAAATTTATTGGTCTTAATTGGTTTAGTTAATATTTTCATATGATCATGAACTATATATTCCCAAACATATATAAGCAAAATCAAACAAGCTATAATTCAAGTACATGACAATTATCTTGGTCCCACTTTTAGGGCCAAACATTAATTCAACAGTCAACATTATTATACAAACAAACTTATAACCTAATTTTGAAAATTAACAACTTGTAAGAAAAACTAAAAACCACCCCACACAAAAAGAAAAAAAAAAAGTGAGAACAACTGTCTCTGTTTGATGTTACTAGTGTGAACTGTACAAAATGATTTTGAAAATTAATTAATGAAATTAATTGGTGTTCTCTTTAAAATCTATGAGTTGTAATGTAAATCATGATTTTGATAGATGATATATATTAATTTCCAAACTTTTGATTTTTCTTGACACTTGTTAACTTTTAAAGAATTTGTTTTTCAAAAAACATAAAAATATTACATAAAAATTATTTATTAAATCGATTGTTATCATCTTATCGATAATTCACCTATATTTTATCTAGTAATAAAAGTTATAAAATTCAAATTCAGATTCTTTTATATAGTGATAAAATTGATAATCTAGTGCGAATGATCTTAATTTGCAATTAAATTAACTCAATTATTATCATTATTTTTAAGGAAAAAAAAATTCCCTAGTGATGAGAGCTTTTATTTTGAATACATTAATCACATTATCTTTAAAAACTTAACAATAAACCCTAATACACTAAGGGCTCGTTTGGTACGCTGTATTGTATTGTATTGGATTGTATTGGACTGTATTGAATTGGATTGTATTGTATTGGACTGTATTATTCTTATACAATCATGTGTTTGGTGATATTTTGTATTAGATTGTATTATGTTGTATTAACTAATACAACTAATACAACCTTATATTATGTATTAGATAATACGATATCCACCGTATTAAACCAATTAAAATGTATTAGCTAATACAATACAGTAAACAGTGCAAAATAAACCAAACATTGTATTGTATTATTCTAATACATTTTAAACTCCTAATACAATACAGTGCGGCGCACCAAACGAGCCCTTATACACGTATCACTGAAGAATACAAAATAAAAGGGAAAGAAAAAATTATATAATGTATGTATGTATATTTATATACACATAAATTGGAAGCAATAATGACTGACTCAAAGGACAACAAGTGTACTGATAACTAGAAAGGACACCATAGCTTTTCTCCACCTACTCACAAACTTTCAAATTAATTTCTGCACAGGCGTTTCTGTTATACATTTATTTCGCCTTCATCCTTGGATGACTGTGTTTTGTTCACAAAACCTTTTACATGTTTTTTTATTTATTAAATATTATTATTATTATTATTCTAGACTGCAAAAATAAGTCTGTAAATTTATGAAACTGTTATTAAAAGTTTTTTGACCAAATCTTCGAAACTGTTAGATTAATAGAAAACATTGTGTTAGAAGAGAAAAATTTCAATGCACCGATGCAGTGCATCCTAATCAATAAAATCGTATCATGTGGTATTGCGATCGAGTTTTCCTTACTACTTAGCATGATTCGGCCGATGGCCGGGTATATTGCATCTAGCGCACTATTTGAGAATTCCTCAGATTGTTACAAGAGTGCCTTGACTACATGAAATTCGATCCAAATTTAAAGCAAGAAGAGATTCTTTTTTCTTGATTCTAGATCCGAATTGAATTGTAACTAACAGGTTATAATAAAATAAATTCGGATTCGGTAGTTGGTCAAAACAAATTATAACAGTCATGTAAAAATAAAATAAAATAAAATAAAATAAAATTCTAACAGTAAGAGAGGATCTAGAATTTGGATCAAGTCAAGTAAATATGATTCTTTAACTATATAGTGGTGCTTTCTTTAATTTCTTTAAAAAAATAAAAATAAAATAAAAAAACTAGCGGTGGTTGTTAATATATGTATATATATTTACATATTTTAACTCAAATATATATACACTTGTCAAAACTTCTCCATAATCAGTGGTCTACATGCATTGGTACTGATGTAGTTAATTACATCGGTGCGCGCAAAAGCTATCAAATGTAATTTATGATATAATTTATTAGTAACATATATTGAATCTAAAACCTTAGGTCTTTAGAACCTAATGGTGTTGTTGAAGACATAAGGTTGGACATTTTAACGGATTCTCTCATGTTCAAGACTTTATGACTCTAATATGATATTAGCAACCACTTAATCTAAAAACTTAAACATTCAAAAACTTAATTAGGTTATTAGAGCCTAATGATGTCGTTGAAGACATGAGGTTTGACATTTTAATTTAACGGATTCTCTCACGTTCAAGACTTTGTGACTCTAATTAATATGATGTTAGTAACCACTCTATCTAAGAACTTAAACATTTCGACCGAGGGTACATTACTTGGGAGCAAGGAAAGTAGTATAGTGTTGTGGGATGGGGTGACCTTAGAGACTAGAGTAGATGCAAACCCATTATGGGCTTCATTCTTTGAAGTGGTTTCTGCTTCTGCTATCAATCATTCAATCTCAATATATACCCTTTAATTAGCTGACATTACTAGTACTCATCATCTAATTCATTATATATTATTAGTTTTTAATGTAATCATTAAAAACTACCTTAAAAAGTGCATTCCAAATAATTAGGGAGAACATCAACAGGGGCGTAGTTCAGCTGGCAAAAGGACAGGTTTAGGGTTTGAGCAAATGATTCCTAGGTCAGCGGTTCGAATTCTACTAATGGCGAAAGCTTTCAAAAAAAATACTAACCCCGAATTAATAGATATTGTCAAAAAAAATATAAAAAAAATAAATAATAAATAACAAGGGAGAACACAGTCCAATATATCTTACTCATATAATTCGACAATGTCTCAAGTTTAGTCGGATAGCAGTTCTGGTATCATTCCATCACTGCATCATTTCATTATCTAAATGACAACTGAAAATCAATTGTAGCTACAGTTATCTATAACTCTAGAATCCATAGTAGAAAGGTTTTCTCACTCCCTCGAAATGAAATCTAAGAGATATTTCTCTCTATTTTATTATTATTATTTTAAAAAAAAAATGATGATCTTTTATGATATTGCTATTATTCAAAACAAACGCTGACTAGACTTGTAACAGTGACCGAAACAGTTAAAAAAAACAGATCCATATATGAATCATCATAATCGAATCTATAACCCAGTCAAAGATACCTATAAATACCCCGATCGAATTTTATCATATCCAAAATCCAACATTATATTTACTTAGATTTCCATCATCCTCTCAAATCTCAATGCTTCTTTGTTCATAAATTCTCCAATAAAACTCTCCAAAAATCTATCACAATAATTCTTACTTTAATAGTTTAATCTAATAAAATCTATCACATTTATCAATAATCAATTTAAATTTTAAATGTTTCAATAGACAAACTACAAATAACATGATGTAACTATGTCTCTTCAAAGAAAAAGAAAAAAAAAACATGAAATAAGTCAATAACTATGTGGTGGGATTGTCCTTGTTGTCACCAGCGGTATTGCCACTGCAGCAAATTAATGATCATCATATATATATATATCTGGCACTGCAATTTCACTTCAAAGCTGTAAATTTTTTAGCTTGTTTTGAAACCTTTTTTATTGGTTATTAGCTAGCTGCACTACATATATACTTTACCATGATTACAAATCGCTTAAAAAAAATCCACAGGACATCAACTTTATTTAATTACAATTAATTTAATTATATTATATGTGGAACACATTTTGGTTACAGTACTATTTTATACTCCACCCTAGCTCTTCAAGTCGGTCCAATTTATATATATATATATATAATCACTCGAATTATCCAATGAAAACAATCAACATTATCACAACTAATTATCCTAATTAAAGTCCATTTGAAATGATCTTCTTTTTAGTAATTAACTAAAAACCAAGACCCAATAAGCTATCTCTCACTCTCTCTAGTGACAAACGGAGTGACGTTGTTGTTTACAGAACTAGTACTTGAATATTCATTAATAGTTAATTAATCAATTTAAACAACTAATTTAAATAAATAATTAACATTAATTCAAATATTCTGTACATATAAATATATAAATATGTGCCCGCATGTGAGAGAGTGAAAGTGGCCCTACTTAAATTACAGAGCAATGCCTCCATATAAATTCTTTCTTCAATGAACAAAAGGAATTATATAGACATATCACCATCTCTCCATCTCTCTCTCTCTCTCTCTGTTGAATGCTGATTTAGGCCCGTAGTTTGTGCTCATCCTCCGGTTTACCCTCCATTGATGAGCCACAACACATGAGAGCTATAGAGAAATTCAAAAACAAAAAACAAAAACAAAAACAAAAAAACCCATTCTCTCAAGTGGATAAGACTCTCTTAATCCACTCCAATTTTTCAGGAATTCCCTCAAAAACCTAATCTCTCTTCAGATAAGAGTTGATTTTTTTTTTTTTTTTTTTTATCACTAAATCTCTGCTCTTAATCTCTCTGGCTCCAGTCGCCGCACCGCAAGCACTCACTCTTTTTTATTTATCACTCAACAGAGACTTGATCCAATATATATACATAGTTTTTTTTGTTCTTGTTTTTTTTTTTCTCATTGTTTTGTCTTCTCTCTTATACGTCCATGGACTGCTCGAGAGAAATAGAAGGCAAACAAGTACATGATCCTATATTCATCAACAACAAAAGCAGAATGAATCATCATCATAATAAATCATCATCTCCAACGCCACGTTGCATATACGTTACGGGGCCAGTGATCGTCGGAGCTGGACCTTCAGGTTTGGCCACCGCGGCATGTCTGAAAAAAACTGGCGTCGAAAGCATAGTACTAGAGAGATCTAACTGTATAGCATCTCTATGGCAGCTAAAGACCTACAATCGTCTAAGTCTTCACTTACCAAAGCAATTCTGTGAGCTTCCATTAATGGGGTTTCCAAGTGAATTCCCAACTTACCCTAGCAAGAAACAATTCGTCGACTACTTAGAGGCCTATGCTGATAAGTTCGAAATCAAGCCACGTTTTGACCAGACCGTGTTACAAGCTGTGTACGACCCCACGATTCGTTTTTGGCGCGTGAAGTGTGTGGGGATGAAAGAAGGGGAGGAGACCGAGTACATGTGCCGGTGGTTGGTGGTGGCTACCGGAGAGAATGCAGAGGCGGTTGTGCCCGAGATTGAAGGTAAGGAGGAGTTTTTAGGTGATATAAGGCATACTAGTTTGTATAAAAGTGGTGAGGATTTTAGAGATAAAAAAGTTTTGGTTGTGGGGTGTGGAAATTCAGGAATGGAGGTTTGTTTGGATCTTTGCAATCACAATGCCAAGCCTTCGCTTGTTGTTAGAGATACGGTAATAATTTTCTCAACCATGCCCTCTCTCTCTCTCCCTCTATCTCTATGTCTCTCTCCAGTCTCCATTAAAGTTGAAGAATTCTTGATTTTAATATGGAAAAAAAAAAAAAAAAAAGATACCAAGCCTTTTCAATTATTTTTAGGGTATATTTTTTTAGGGTATTTTGTTTTTCTTGTCAAGTTAAGATCATCATGGAAAAGCAAGAAAAAAAAGAGAAAAGACAAGAAAAGAAAAAAAAAACCCATATGGGAATATCTTTTTTCCTATTTTTTAATTACTTTTTTCGAATTTATAATTAGAAATATAAAGAAAGAATGAATGATTGATTGATGTTTGTCACAGTGCCGCTGATTTTTTTAGTATACATATAAAAAAAAAACATCACCCAAAAAAGAGAAGCAAGTTTTGTTTCATTTTCTTAAAGTTAATTATATGAAATTTAAAAACAAACTCATAATCTTTCATATTTCGTTCATGGGCGCTCTTGCTTTTTGCTTTTTGTGTGTGTGACTTCAAGTTCCAATAGTTCCTTGAAGAAATTATTTATATATAAAATAAAAAAAGTTAGAGAAAATGAATGAAAATTCACTTTCTTGGGATTTACAGGCAAGCAAGCATGCGCAATATATAACATTGGTCAGAATCGTAGAATCTTATAAAAATTATAGATTGTCATAATCATGCACAATCTTTCCCTTTTTCTCCTTCTTATGATTAAAAATTTTCTCTGTAACGGAAAAAGAAACCAAAAACCAACCCTTCCCTATAGCATATATGATGGAGAATCAGTTAATGGAGCAATATAATTTGCCCATACATCAATTATATAGTAGGAGGGGGCTCACATACACAAACCCATCAAAATTCAACCCTTTTTTGAAAAACTTTTTTTTTTTTAAGAGGGGTTTTTGAGTAACTTTATTGATCATTTTGTTTGTTTTTTGATATTGAAGGTTCACGTCCTACCACGAGAGATGCTGGGAAAATCAACTTTCGGTCTGTCCATGTGGTTGCTAAAGTGGTTGCCCATGCAGCTTGTGGATCGGTTCCTGCTAATAGTGTCATGGCTCATGCTCGGTGACACGGCTCGATTCGGATTGGACCGGCCTCATTTGGGTCCCCTTCAACTCAAGAACTTGTCAGGAAAGACACCGGTGTTGGATGTGGGTACACTAGCCAAGATCAAAAGTGGAGACATTAAGGTACACACCTTTTTATCATCAAATCAACCATCCATGATCATCACTTTTTTCTGTTTGGCAGCTAAGAATTTGATGGAATCTATTACTCATACATTTATATATAGTACCCATACTTACTTTTCTTGATGGCACGGCCACTTTCTCATAATTCCTTAATCACTTTTTTGACTTAAATCATTCACATTTGGATCTTGCTCTTTCTTAATTATTATTGCATATCAGTTACTATATATTAAAGCATTGATCAATTCAATTAGAATTCTGAAAAAAAATTGTCAAAAATATAATATTTGTGTAGGTATGTCCAGGCATCAAGCGGCTAAAACGTTACGCTGCTGAATTTATGGATGGAAGAACGGAGAATTTTGATGCCATTATTTTGGCAACTGGTTACAAAAGCAATGTACCCATTTGGCTAAAGGTATACATATATATATATATATATTTTAAAATTCAAATAAAAAGAAAGTCTCATTATAAATTAAGATTATAATTAAAATGTTGTGTTTAATTTATTGAAATGATATGATGATCAGGAAAGTGAGATGTTTTCAGAGAAAGATGGGTTGCCAAGAAGGCCATTTCCAAATGGGTGGAAAGGTGAGAGTGGACTATATGCAGTGGGGTTCACAAAACGTGGGTTACTAGGTGCATCAATGGATGCCAAGAAAATAGCATCAGACATCAAACGGTGTTGCGAAGCTGAAGACAAGCACCACCCCATGACCACCTTCACAAGATCACTTTTGCCAGCTACACAATCATCATCCTCAAATTGATTTATTATATATATATGGAGAACTAGTACTACTACTAGCTAGCTAACAGCATATATATATATATAATATAATTATATATAGAGGAAATTAAAGAGAAGAGAAGAGAGATTTGATTGAAGATTTTTAGGGTAAATTGGAGGTTTTTGATGGATGCTATAGCCAGTTAATGTTGCTTTGCTACCAAAGTAGCTGCTCCTCCAATTCAGACAAAAAAAAAAAAAAAAAAAAACGAATTTAGCTAGCAGTCACTGAAGTCTTAACTTTTTTTTTTTTTTGCATTGGGAAGGAGGCAATTGAGAGTGAAAGATTAATGGGAGGAGTTTGTTGTTGTTGTTGTTTGTGGTGGGGGACCTAGCTGATTGATCATCAACCATTTTGTACATCGTGTACATTGTTTTTCTCTAATTAGTTATTGACTTTTTAGGAAGAAGAAGAAGAAGAGAAGAGGGAAGAGGAAGGAAGGTTTGGCTTTTGTTAATTTGCAAATGGATTGTGGTGGGTTTGGGAAATTATGAGAGAGAGGGCTGGCTCTCATTTTCAAATTTAGGGTTTTTTTTTCTTCTCTTTATTATTATTATTATTATTATTATTTGCTTTTTTGTGTTAATTAATTTCCAAGGTGACTTAATTAGCTTCCAAGGACAAATTAGTGAGTGACTTTCTAATTGAAATGCTTACATATGATGACTTGTTTATTAATTTTTCCCACTTGGAGAGACTATTATATTTGATTTTCTACAAAGATCTCCCAATATTGTGTCTATATATATATATATCATTTTTATGCTTGTTCCATTAATATTTATTTTTTTTCCTGTGAATTTGTGCCCATTTCACTATCGAAATGATTTCCATCTCCAACTAGAAGCTTGGACCACCACTTTTCATCATAAGTTTAATATTGAGATTTGAGCATTAAAATTTTGCACAGAATATTACTAATTGTGCTCAGTCACGCCTCATCAATTATTACCTCATCCTATTCTCATATATATCCTCCATTACCACCAATTCTATATATATATTTGATTCATTATCTTGAGCCAATTAAGGGTGGCTTCAATTGCAGCTCATGAACTGGCTCACTTACATTCACAATAATTTAAAAAATAAAAATAAAAAAATAAAAAAACTTTTTATTTTATTACACTTTTTCTGTAACTTTTTATCCCCTGATCTCAAGGTTTTTTTTTTTTTTTTTTTTTTTTTTCTGTAATACAAATCACTATAACAATAATTACACTTTTTCAGCAGTGGTTTATTCGAAGGAGTTCGAATTCTCCCACGATTTGGCTTTTTACTAGACTTTTTCTTATAAATGACATATAAGTATAAAAAATCATCCCAAAAACTTAAACTAATAAGTTAAGAATGTAGTATTAGTTCTAAGAGACATTTCTAAGTTCAAACTCCCGATTCCCAAACCTAATTTATAGTATCACATGAAATAATCAATGATATATCGGACAACATTCGAGAATTTATATATATATATAATATATTACAGTGGGAAATATAATGATTACTCAAAGTGATTGGAAATGCTAGCCTGTATTGGTTGGCCTTTTGGGCAAGCTATTTAGGCAAAATATCGTTGAAAAGGCAAATGGCAATACCTTTTTTTTTTTTTTTTTTTTTTGTAGGTAAAATTTGATGAGTCTTGAAATAGGCAAGCAGATGTGATGTTATTGTTGTTTGGATCTTTTTATTTTACAAAGTAAACTCAATCATAATTGTTGCACAATAAAAGATTTCCCCGACCACACCACATTAAAGAAAAAGAGAAATCCGCATGGACACTTGTGTTCCGCCACCTGAAAAGTTGATTATGTAATTTGTTCTTTGTTCCACAGCCCACTTGGACTTTGATTGATCCTGACAAATTAAATTTTAAAATTTTTGAAATAAAAAAGAAGTGCTAAATAAATGATTTAATGTGAAGCAAAAAAATGAGCATAAAAAAATTACTTGAATCATCCCCCATGAAAGAATTATTTATGATCTGCTTCTCAAGTCTAAACTTTAATATATATATATATATATATAGTCTTTCTATTATATCATGACGAAGAATGTGGACCATAGATTATGGAGAAGTTTTGACAAGTGTACACTTTGAGTCAAAGTATGTAATCTAGTGGTTCACATTCTTTGTCCTGATATATTTATTGTCAGAACGAACTAATAATATAATATATATATATATATATATAATCTTGTTCTTGTGAATCTCTTCATTGTTATTGTAAGCATGAGGTTTTTGTCTAAATTCAAAATAAGAGGGTTGTTTTTGAAAAAGTGTCAAACCCTAGGAAGTTGTTTGCAAATCTCCCATTGTTTAAAATAGGAATGCCAAAATGAAGATTATATGTTTTGATAAAATAAATAATTACAAGTTTTTTAGCACAAAATATTATGTAAAAGGAAATTAGTACCAGATTTCAGTAAAACTTTGCATGTGACACTAAAATATAGTAGAAAGGTATGGATTCATTTAGTTTGTTGACCGAATTATATTATCTTCCAATTCTTGAATTCCTTAATTATATCCCATATATCATGCCTACGCCGTACAAAATTCTTAACCCAAATTAATAGGAAAAAATGTGATTCATACAACTATATAAATTTATTATCCTATATCTAACTTTCTCATGATTTTTCGTACCGCAAAAAACGAGTCAATGACTTATATTTTTTTCATTTTTTTTTTTGATAATGTAAGGGTAAGGACAGGCTTGGTTTTAACGAGTCAATGTAACGAGTCAAGTCCTTGGTTTTACTCTTGGTAATTACATTGTAGCTAGTCATCAGGGCGCTAGTTTAGCTAGTGAAAGGACAGGCTTGGGGCGCGGCGATTCAAATCCTACCTAGACGAAAGCGAGTTCTAATTTACCCGCTTGCATCTTTGTGTGGCAGGAAGTGTGGGCCGGGGTTTCCTATTTGTCCTACTCTATAATGAGGAATGAAAGAAGATGAGCTCTTCCAAAGGACTCTTAAATTAGAAATAGGCTTATATTATTTTAATGAAAGCACTCAAATTCCTCCCCCCAATAAATCTAATTACCCTCCATTTTTTTCAAGTTAAAAATAATAATATGTTATTATTAAATATTCAATATTAATCTTATTAAAGATTTAGATGAGACATTTGTAATGGTATAATTTTTATGATGATATAATTTATAAATTAAAACTTATTATATATTAATTGAATTTAATTAAGAAGATAAAAAATATATAAATGTCAAATATTAATGATGATGTGATATAAAAAATAATATAATAATAATTGAAGAGTGAGAAGTTGCTCTTTAACATTGGAGAGAGAGAAACAAAATCTTATTTAAAAAATTTCATTTGAAGAGTCTATTGAAGTCAAATGTACTTATATAGCTCGTTTGACCTTAACAAATATTTTATTTGATGGGTCTTTTGGTGATGCTCTTATCAAGATCACATCCAATTATATAAAATTATGAAAAATAGAAGTCACAAGAGCAACTTAAAATAAAAGCGCGCAATCACTTAGATGAAAGTATGAAACTACCTAAAGATCATATTGATTAATAATTTTGAGATAGATGTTGTAAATTTTATTAATTATTTATAAGTTATTCAATTTTTACCTTTCAAAAAAAAGTTATTCAATTTTTTCATCCTCCATACTACCGAATGCATACAATCAATTCATGCATTTTTCTTTTCTGTCTATCCTCCCCAACTGCATGATACACCCATTACCACATAGCACATAGGTAAGTAAATAAACATTTGAAGAGTGAAGATAGAAGAGTCTTTTGAAGATACTCTAATATTGATGTATCTTAAGACTTGTCTAGTAAGAGTTCATAAAAGTCGAGGGGTTTTGATAAAGAAATGAGAGTGATTTATTCTCGATTTACAACGATTGTGGAAGCGTTATTGTGGTCAACTACTTTGTTATCTCAATGGTGTCGGTAATACATATATATATATATATACAAAAGTGCATTATGTCACCTTGATTCGGCTAATGATGTGGCTATTAATAATTCGATATATATTAATGTTGATTAATTAAGGACTCAAATCACCTATCCAAAAATTGTGTCTTAATTTGTATATAACTAACCAAATTAAGACATGTGTATATTTTATGGAAGAAGTTGAAAAAAAATAATTAAATGTATACACATGTCCTAATTTGGTTGATTATATACAAATTGAGATACCATTTTTGGACAGGCGATTTGAATCCATTAATTAATTCACTTGCCCATGTTATATGAATCCAATAACCACATCATTAATTGAGATCAAGATGGAATATTATAAGGGTTTGATGTCTAGCATTACTTTTTAATTTATAAAATAGCTTGATATATGAGAATATAACATAAATTACAAGAAAGTGTTAGTTAGGGTTTTTAAGATTGCAGGTGTGTGGTGTGGGAGCAGATGAATTAATCAATATAGAATCTATAAAAAAAAATTAATTAATTAAACATTTTAAAAAAAAATCTACATCAAAATAATTAAATTAATTAATTGGTTATATATGAGAATCCTATTTAAGGCATGCTAGAGGGTTTAATATGGCCCATGAAGATCCCCAATTGGTCACCTGCTTTGGACCCCTCCTTTTTGGGCCTTTATTGCCCATCAAATGTCCTTTCTCATATTTGTTTTCTTTTTTTCTCATGCAATTATATAAATAGTAACAAAAATCTCATGACTTCTCAACAACTCTAATTTGCCCTTAATTTGTATGTGTATCTAACTTTTTTGATCTTCTGATTTTTAAAGTTAATGCTATGAGGACCCCTTTTAACTAAAAAGCTATATGAATATTCAACCACAAAAACACCACCGCCCAAATTTTATCTCTTTTAATCTTAATTTGGTAGCATATTTTTGCAAGATATTAGATTCTCTTGAACCATTTTAGATTTCAACATTAGTGTATTGATTTGCTGTAATTTTATGATTTTTTTTCTTCTATTTTTCTAATTTTGTTTTGTTTTGTTTTTTTTTTTTTTTTTTAAAGTGGAATTGCATTGCAAGGTTGGCCAGAATCTCAGTTGTGTGGTTGTGATTCTTAAGTTCCCAATTAGTGAAGAATTATTTCAAATGATTGTATATTTTTATAAGTAAGTTTTACCAGCCACTTTAAATGACCCAACTAATGTTGGCCTCAGTTCTACATCATTTCTCTCCATGCTTATCGTTTCAAAAGCACCGATATGCACCTACTCGTCTTCTATTGACTGATTAGGAATGTTGATTAACACAGCCAACAAACAATACTAAAACAAGATTGAGAAAATGACAATACTTTTTATTTTTTTTATAATATTCATGAATAGTTGTAATTTAGGGTTTCCCAATTTGTAGTAATATGTTTTTTTTTTTTTTTTTTTTAATCTGACACTGAACGGAGAACCGTTGAGATTAAACAATATATAAGCGATTCAGTCATCCAGACATACATCTACTCTCATAAACACCGCTGGATAGTACTCTGATCATAAACACCGAAAGAAAACTTCTCACATTTATTAAATATTACGTATGATGAGATTGAAACCCATACTAGTCACATGCAACAAGTGTAACGGTATATAATATGTTATATACTGTTAAGATATAATTTTTTTTATATATATATTCCTTTTTTATAACCATTAATCAAAAGTTTTTTTCTGTTGATATTTTTCATCTTCTTCTTCTTTTATAAGTATTAATTCCCTCTAAGTCTATAATCTTTTCTCGATCTTAATTTTTTTGTTTTCTTTTGATATAAGTTCTCTCTCAATTTGAATCATCTTGAGATCTGACTCGTAGACATTATTATTAGATTAAAAAATTATATTATTTATAACAATAGTTTGAGAAGCAAGTATCATTTTAACTCAATTCAAATGCAAAACGTAATATAGATTATAAGGAGGGTACGTGGTCCTGGTGTATATCATCCACAAAAAAATGATGATAGGTTTTTATTCTAAGGTACGTACACAAGGTGCACATGGTTTCTAATCTGGACCATCCAATTCGATGCCTTTATTATGCGTGGTCCAGTATATTGATTATCCGAACGGTTTAGATCGCTTTAAATGGGACCATTTTCCAGGCTTTTATAATTGACTGCCAGAAATCAACGTCAGATCAGATGGTGGAGAGGTACTGGTCAACCGTTGATCATTCTATCCAAAACTCCATATCTATCATTTGTATCCCCATCCACTAGCTAACTCTTGATTATTTCCCAGAATGTCTGTCAACAAATAACATAAACCATTAATAACATGGTGATTCTTGACAATCCAAGGCTTACAAGCTTCCAGAATTTTGATCTGAAAGATTTGGATGGGATTTCAAGAGATAAAAGATTAATTTGAAGAAAATATCAGAAGACCAAGATATTCATACTTTAAATTCTAATTATGGTCCAATAGATCCCGTGTTTGATAATAATTGGATTCCCATGATGACCAAATCGAAAGAAAAGTGAAAAGTAAAGCCAACTTTTAAGATTTTATCTAGTTTCAAGTCTCAAATGAGTAAGGGAAGTTCTAAGCTAGCGCATCCATGAAACTGAGACTAAAATTCGCTCTGATTCTGTAGCTTCAGCTGTCCAAGCAGAATTAAGCTTTGTCATTAATTAGACCGCACATGTTGAGATAGAAGGGAATGATTCCGGGTCTTGTTAATTAGGTTTATGTTTCTATTATGTTTCTTTGCCTTCTGTTGAGGCATGTGTGCCTTTTTGAGCAAGTAAGTTTCTACAAAGTATACATTTTTTAAAAGTTATAGTAAGACAGTAAAATAAATAAATACATAATTATATATTTAAATAGATATAGTTCCTTGATCATATGATAAAAAAACCAAATGGAAATTATATATTTATATATATTCCTATGAGACTTTTTAATGGTATAGATTAATTAAGAGAAAACTAGCTTGCAACATTTTCTTTGATATATATTATTTTTCTGAAAGAAATTTTTCTTATAGATTGTAATAGTAAGTAATTGTATTTACATAGTTAATGTCTAATAATTGTTATGATATTTATAAGATGTCACCATCTCTAATTATTTATTTATGCATGAGTAGTTTCAAGAAGAAATAATTTTTGCTGGCAAGAGAGCAGTTATAGTAGTATTTATCTCTTCATCTAGGATTTGGATACTCTACTGATCTGATCTTTTTTCTGACCTTTTTAAAGTATGTGATTGGTTGTTGATAAAAGTGGTTATGGAAACTAATCACATCTATTGACAAAATTTTGTAGGGATACCCATATATTTATAGTCTCAAGCTAGCTAGCTTTGACAAAAGTTCTTATCAAATATAATTAAATTTAACTAAAATTGATAAACACTTTTATAATGCAACTATGCAAGTCAAAGTTATAATATTATATATTGTTAGCATTTGGAATATTCAGAAAATCTAAACCACCAAGAATCTTAGAACTTTTCCTCTCTTTACGGTATAAAATATTTCTCTCTGCAGTGTTTTTGTCTCTGTAACACCAAGCATACACTCATATTATGCACTTTAACTCTTCACTTACTCAAATATGTGACTGAACTTAGACTTACTTTATAGGGTGAGTTTTAATAACGGAGCAAGAAATTCAAGTTTAAAAGATCATTAATACATAAAAAAAAATTAAGAGTTCAAAGTGAAATAATTTAAAAGTTATTAATTTTATTAAAGGATAAAAAAAAAAAAAAACAATTACGTCAAGGGGAGCCATCACATCCCAATCATTCAAACCTCCAAATTCGTTGTAATATTAAAAAATATATATATACCAGTTTATCAATATCATTATTAAATTTTTTGACAAATTTCTCTGACTTGACTTAAAAATTGACATGGATGATAACAACATATCTGTATAAAACAAAACAAAACAAAAAAGTGTAATATATATATTTAATTATTTCATTTTTAGGTTTAAGAGTCGGCTATTTATATATATTCTGTATATATGTTCTTTATCTTGATCGATGTGCCTAAGTATTGCTGGTCGATATAGACAGACACAGATGCGTATATACATTCTTTTCTTCTAAGTCACTCACAAACTCTTCAACCCATGGGAGAGCTTTATAATTACGTGTATGAAAAGGAAAACGCATGCAAGAGTATGAAAAGGACAAATATCAAATATACTTTTATTAGGGTTTTGCTACAGTAGGAAACAGATTTTCACTGATAATTTATTGAACATTAAATTTGTGATATAATTCATCGTACTATATATGAATTAGATAAATATATATATAATTAAATATTAATTTGTTGATTATTATAATCTTTTAGTTTTTATTTTTATTTTGATATACCATTTACTTCTGGTATCAACAATTCAAACTTGATATAAACTTGATACCTGATATATTATCTCTGGACTGAATGAGTGTCGGTATAGATCGACCTGACACAAAAACTCTTTTCCAATCTTTGAATAGAATCAATAATAATGGGACCGCCACTCTCTTAAAGCCTAGCTAATCATGTCATGAGATGTGATTCAAAGTTCAAACCAAATAATTAAGGGCCGATACAGAATCCAAATAGCTAGAAGATAGATGTTTTTTTGCAGATGAGTTGAAGATATATGGTCAGATACAGAGACATTTTCTTTTCTTGATGAAAACAACTAAACAAGAGAAAAGTGCATGTCCTGACCACATTCTTCACTTTATAAGTTCAAGTAGCTAGCTAATGATAGTGATCACTGATCGATGTTCACTGTATAATCACTATTAAAGTATTAATCTCTGCAAGATTTTTACATACTACCAACTTGATTAAAAATCAAAATTCAAAATCAAACCCACCCACCAGTACTATTCTAATAATCTTTATAGATATTTGGGCATAGAGATTTTTGCCACTTTTGTCCAATAGAAAATCTTCTTCTCGATCTCATCAGCGATAGTGTTTGATTAAATAGACATCCCACTTGAATGTATATAAATATATACACTACTTTCCTTTTTTTTCTTTTAAGAATCTTATAAGAATTTGGTAGATGATTCTTCTCCAGGTTTTGATGAATATTGAAATAGAGCATCACAATCAAATAATACATATATATATATATATATATATCTTCACTAGGTCATCACCAACCATTTTTTTTTTCCATTATTGAATCATTATTGTATGTCTGGCTCACAATTAAATCAATGTACATCAAAGTTTATATATAATTAATATAGTTGTCAAAAATAATTAGGTCCATTATTATTGGAGGTCAACTACTCTCTTGATTTTCATATATCTATTTTCTTTGATGCCCTTTTTTTCATCACTTTTGCTCCTTTTTTCAAAATTTTGCCAGAACCAATTACAACACAAAACTATATTTAGGTGATAAGAATATAAGATGCACACACCAAACACACAATAATGGTAATTTATAGCATAGTTTTCTTCAATGTCTTGATCATCTAATGAAAACAGAAATTATTCTTCCTTGTTGTTGCTTGCTTGCTTTAATTCTACTTTTTTATATAATTCTAGCAAGGGATGGTGACTCATGCACGAGTCGTATATATGGCTGCAGTCTGAGTACAGATCTCTCTCAGCTTTAGCATTAATGGTGAAATCTAATGAGACTACAAAATCAAGAAAATTAAACCAGTCCTGACAACACCGTATACATCGCTATATGCTTTTTAATTATGATGAGCATGATCGAATATCTACTGACTATCGAGATCACGTTGAATTCAAAGAAATTTAGATCTTTGCTTGGAGCTTTTGTTGTTTAGTGAGAAAATGTACTGTAAAAGTGTAAAGTAATGAATTTTTATTTATTTTTTGGTTGTTGAATCTTTATTTTCCTTTTATGTTTGGATTGCTTCCATTTTTATTTTATTTTTGGGAAGTGAATCTTAAGATTAGTGTGTGATGACTGTTGAGCAATCTTTTTTTTCAAAGATTTTTCTTGTTTGGTTACAATACAAATTTCTTTTTAATAGGAAAAAAGAAAAAGCTAGCCACTCAATGGCAAAAAAATTAAAAATTAAAAATTAAAAAAAAAAATGCAAATTGCGGTGAACGTGGATCGAACACGTGACCTTCAGATCTTCAGTCTGACGCTCTCCCAACTGAGCTATCCCCGCAATGTGAAATGCATTACTTTGATATGTATAAATTAATACTACAATAATGAAACTTCGATATATATATATATATATTAATAATATTAGAGAAGTGGAGAGGTCAAATATTGACTGGGTGGAAATCTTGCAAGCAATTGTTTCAATGCATCATAATCAATAATATCATTTTACAAGTCAAAAGTTACTGATGCTGAGCATGAAACCATTTATTTTTTTTATTTTTTTATTTTTTTTTTCCATTTGAAGCACTAGCACTTTAGAACCATTTAATTGGAAATTGCAAATATGGAACACCTAATTCATTTAAGAAGGAATTAATAGATGAACGAGCTTGGGGCTTGGGTAAATGACTCATAGGTTAATTGTTCGAATCCCACCAATGACGAAAACTTTAAAATATATATATATATAGTTCTGGATTAATGGATATTGTCAAAAAATAAAAATTGATTTTAGAAGGAAAATAGTTATTACACTTAAATGAGATTCAGAGATTGTATACAAACATAAATTGTTCAAGAGAAAAGACAACTATTAAATTTTTTGTCAAAAAATCAATGTTAGTTCAAAAAATAATTTTTTATTTTATTTTTTTATTTTATAGATATTACAATAATTCAGATGTTTGGAGAGAATGATCACATACTTGAAATTACAACTTTTAGTGTAGGTGTGAGGGGCAAACTACTTAAACAACCTCTAAAATAATAATAATAATAAATATTCCTAAAATGGAAAAAAAAAAAAATCAACGTTATATATTTATATTATTGAAAATGATACTTTTCTTTTATTTAAATTTTAGAAAAATAAAAAGGAAGTATTGTACGCCCTATAATTCTTTTTCTATCCTCTAGAAATTTTTTTTATCCACCAATAAATTTGATTACCAAATACATGCTGATAATTAAATTCCTAAAATGAAATTATGAATTATGAAGTTTTTTAGTAAATCATAGATCTTTTCACTGATCCACAACTCTCGTGACAAGTTTATGTCTGAATTAATGTAATTGAAGTGTCTTGGATTTTGGGTCCAAAACAATAAGTGTTTAATTTTTTAAGCCCAAATTATTTAGGCTTAGTATATAAAGCCATAAATTTCTTCTATATAGTCATAGATATAAGAAGACTTTGTATCAAATCAAACATAGTATATTTGTTTTCACCATTTACAAATTGATCTAAGAAGTTAAATAAGGTAAAAAAAAATAAAAAATAAAATAAAATAATTGAGGTTTGAGACAATGGATAGTGAAGTTTATGGGTGCTTAATCGATTTTTCGTAACTCTAAGGAATTATATAAGGTCGGAAATGGTTTTGGAAGACAAAGATAAGTGATTTATAATCATAATTTAAAACATGTTCATTAACAATCAACAAAATAATAATAATAAATAAAAATAAATAAATAAATAAAAACTTACAAGTTTTTGGGCCCAAAACAATAAGTGTAATTGAAGTGTCTTGGATTTTGGGCCCAAAACAATAAGGGCTCGTTTGGTACACTGTATTGTATTGTATTGAATTGTATTAAACTGTATTGAATTTGATTGTATTGTATTGGACTGTATTATTCTTATACAATCATATGTTTGGTGATATTTTGTATTAGATTGTATTATGCTGTATTAACTAATGCAACCTTCTATTTTGTATTAGATAATACGATATCCACCGTACTAGACCAATTAAAATGTATTAGCTAATACAATACAGTAAACAATGCAAAATAAACCAAATATTGTATTGTATTATTCTAATACATTTTAAACTCCTAATACAATACAGTGTGGCGCACCAAACGAGCCCTAAGTGTTTAATTTTTTAAGCCCATATTATTTAGGCTGATTATATAAAGCCACAAATTCCTTCTATGTGGTCATAGATATAAGAAGACTTTGTGTCAAATCAAACATAGTATATTTGTTTTCACCATTTACGAATTGATCTAGGAAGTTAAATAAGGTAAAAAATAGAGGTTTGAGTCAATGGATAGTGAAGTTTATGGGTGATTAATCGATTTTTCATAACTCTAAGGAGTTATATAAGGTTGGAAATGGTTTTGGAAGACAAAGATAAGTGATTTATAATCATAATTTAAAACATGTTCATTAACAATCACAAAAAAAAAAAAAAAAAAAAAAAAAAAAAAAAAACTTACAAGTTTGAGCCAGTGTCTATTAGTGTAGATTTGAGTTGGTTAAACAACTTTCGAAAAGTGAAGAAGTTACATAAATGTTGGAAATATAGTTTGAAGATTACTGTGCATAATTGATAAGCTATATTGAAGTTCGTTTAAACCTAATTCAAACAAAAAATTATAAAACTTAAAGGTTTGAGCTATCGTTGGTTAGTGTTGTTTCTGAGCGATTAAATATTTTTTATAAATCTAAGAAGTTATATAAGGTCGGAAATGGAAGTTGGAAGTCAAATATAAGCGATTTATAATCCTAAGAAGTCAAATACATGCTGATAATTAAATTCCTAAAATGAAATTATGAATTATGAAGTTTTTTAGTGAATCATAATCTTTTCACTGATTTACAACTCTCGTGACAAGTTTATGTCTGAATTCATGTAATTGAAGTGTCTTGGATTTTTGGCCCAAAACAATAAGTGTTTAATTTTTTAAGCCTAGATTATTTAGGCTTATTATATAAAGCCATAAATTCCTTCTATATGGTCATAGATATAAGAAGATTTTGTGTCAAATCAAACATAGTGTATTTGTTTTCATCATTTACGAATTGATCTAAGAAGTTAAGTAAGGTAAAAAAATAGAGGTTTGAGACAATGGATAGTGAAGTTTATGAGTGATTAATCAATTTTTCGTAACTCTAAGGAGTTATATAAGGTCGGAAATGGTTTTGGAAGAAAAAGATAAGTGATTTATAATCATAATTTAAAACATGTTCATTAACAATCAAAAAAAAAAAAAAAACTTACAAGTTTGAGCTGGTGTCTACTAGTGTGATCTGAGTTGGTTAAACGATTTTCAAAAAGTTAAGAAGTTACATAAATATTGGAAATATAGTTTGAAGATTATTGTGCATAATTGATAAGTTATATTGAAGTTCGTTTAAACCTAATTCAAACAAAAAATTATAAAACTTAAAGGTTTGAGCTATTGTCGGTTAGTATCAAATCTAAGCAATTGAATGCTTTTTATAAATCTAAGAAGTTATATAAGGTTGGAAATGGAAGTTGGAAGTCAAATATAATCGATTTATAACCCTAAGAAGTCAAATACATGCTGATAATTAAATTCCTAAAATGAAATTATGAATTATGAAGTTTTTTAGTGAATTATAATCTTTTCACTAATTCACAACTCTCTTGACAAGTTTATAGCTGAATTAATATAATTGAAGTATCTTGGATTTTGGGCCCAAAACAATAAGTGTTTAATTTTTTAAGCCCAAATTATTTAGGCTTAGAATATAAAGCCATAAATTCCTTCTATATAGTCATAGATATAAGAAGACTTTGTGTTAAATCAAATATAGTATATTTGTTTTCACTATTTACAAATTGATCTAAGAAGTTAAATAAGGTAAAAAAATAGAGGTTTGAGACAATGAATAATGAAGTTTAAGGGTGATTAATCAATTTTTCATTACTCTAAGGAGTTATATAATGTTGGAAATGGTTTTGGAAGACAAAGATAAGTGATTTATAATCATAATTTAAAACATGTTCATTAACAATCAACAAATAAAAAAAAAATAAAAGCTTAAGCCGGTGTCTATTAGTGTAGGTTTGAGTTGGTTAAGCGACTTTCGAAAAGCTAAGAAGTTACATAAATATTTGAGATATAGTTTGACGATTACTATGTATAATTGATAAGCAATATTGATTTTCATTTAAACCTAATTCAAACAAAAAAAATTATAAAACCTAAAGGTTTGAGCTATTGTCAGTAAGTGTCGTTTCTGAGCGATTAAATGCTTTTTATAAATCTAAAAAGTTATATAAGGTTGGAAATGGAAGTTGGAAGTCAAATATAAACGATTTATAGTCTTAAGAAGTCAAATACATACTGATAATTAAATTCCTAAAATGAAATTATGAATTATGAAGTTTTTTAGCGAATCATAAATCTTTTCACTGATTCACAACTCTCGTGACAAGTTTATGTCTGAATTAATGTAATTGAAGTGTCTTGGATTTTGGGCCCAAAACAGTAAGTGTTTAATTTGTTAAGCCTAGATTATTTAGGCTTAGTATATTTGCCATAAAATTCCTTCTATATAGTCATAGATATAAGTAGACTTTGTATCAAATCAAACATAGTATATTTGTTTTCACCATTTACAAATTGATCTAAGAAGTTAAATAAGGTAAAAAAAAAAAATAGAGGTTTGAGACAATGGATAGTGAAGTTTATGGGTGATTAATCGATTTTTCGTAACTCTAAGGAGTTATATAAGGTCGGAAATGGTTTTGAAAGACAAAGATAAGTGGTTTATAATCATAATTTAAAACATGTTCATTAACAATAAAAATAAATAAATAAATAAATAAATAAATAAATAAATAAAACTTACAAGTTTGAGCCAATGTCTATTAGTGTAGGTTTGAGTTGGTTAAACGACTTTCGAAAAGCTAAGAAGTTACATAAATGTTGGAGATATAGTTTGAAGATTAATATGCATAATTGATAAGCTATATTGAAGTTCGTTTAAACCTAAATCAAACAACAAATTATAAAACTTAAAGGTTTGAGATATTGTCAGTTAGTGTCGTTTCTGAGCGATTAAATACTTTTTATAAATCTAAGAAGTTATATAAGGTCGGAAATGGAAGTTGGAAGTCAAATATAAGCGATTTATAATCTTTAGAAGTCAAATACATGCTGATAATTAAATTCATAAAATGAAATTATGAATTATGAAGTTTTTTTAGTGAATCATAAATCTTTTCACTGATTCACAACTCTCGTGACAAGTTTATGTCTGAATTAATGTAATTGAAGTGTCTTGGATTTTGGGCCCAAAATAATAAGTGTTTAAATTTTTAAGCCCAAATTATTTAGGCTTAGTATATTTGCCATAAATTCCTTCTATATAGTCATAGATATAAGAAGACTTTGTATCAAATCAAACATAGTATATTTGTTTTCACCATTTACAAATTAATCTAAGAAGTTAAATAAGGTAAAAATAGAGGTTTAAGACAATGTATAGTGAAGTTTATGGGTGATTAATCGATTTTTTATAACTCTAAGGAGTTATATAAGGTCGGAAATGGTTTTGGAAGACAAAGATAAGTGATTTATAATCATAATTAAAGGCATGTTCATTAACAATCATCATCATCAACAACAACAACAACAACAACAACAACAAAAAAAAAAAATTATAAGTTTGAGCCAGTGTCTATTAGTGTAGATTTGAGTTGGTTAAACAACTTTCGAAAAGCTAAGAAGTTACATAAACGTTGGAATATATAGTTTGAAGATTACTATGCATAATTGATAAGCTATATTGAAGTTCGTTTAAACCTAATTCAAACAAAAAATTATAAAACTTAAAGGTTGGAATTATTGTCGGTTACTGTCATTTCTGAGCGATTAAATGCTTTTTATAAATCCAAGAAGTTATATAAGGTTGGAAATGGAATTGGAAGTCAAATATAAGCGATTTATAATCTTAATTGAAAACAGGTTCATTAACGATTAACCAAAAATAATAAATCTTTTCTCTGATTCACAACTCTTGTGACAAGTTTTGAATTAATGTAATTGAAGTGTCCTAGATTTTGGGCCCAAAACAATAAGTGTTTAATTTTTTAAGCCCAAATTATTTAGGCTTAGCATATAAAGCCATAAATTCCTTCTATATAGTCATAGATATAAGAAGACTTTGTATCAAATCAAACATAGTATATTTGTTTTCAACATTTACAAACTGATCTAAAAAGTTAAATAAGGCAACAAAATAGAGGTTTGAGAATATGGGTAGTGAAGTTTATTGGTTATTAAAGAGTTATATAAGGTCGGAAATGGTTTTGGAAGACAAAGATAAGTGATTTATAATCATAATTTAAGACATGTTCATTAACAATCAAAAAAAAAAAAAAAAAAAACCCTTACAAGTTTGAGCCAGTGTCGATTAGTGTAGGTTTAAGTTGGTTAAACGACTTTCGAAAAGTTAAGAAGTTACATAAATGTTGGAAATATAGTTTGAAGAATACCATGCATAATTGATAAGCTATATTGAAGTTCATTTAAACTTAATTCAAACAAAAAAATTATAAAACTTAAAGGTTTGAGCTATTGTCGATTAGTGTCATTTCTGAGCGATTAATTGCTTTTTATAAATCTAAGAAATTATATAAGGTCAGAAATGGAGTTGGAAGTCAAATATAAGTGATTTATAAGCTTAAGAAGTCAAATACATGCTGATAATTAAATTCCTAAAATGAAATTATGAATTATGAAGATTTTGAGTGAATCATAAATCTTTTCACTGATTTACAACTCTCGTGACAAGTTTATGTGTGACAAGTTTATGTATGAATTAATGCCATTGACGTGTCTTGGATTTTTGGCCCAAAACAATAAGTGTTTAATTTTTTAAGCCCAAATTATTTAGGCTTAATATATTTGCCATAAATTCCTTCTATATAATCATAGATGTAAGAAGACTTTGTATCAAATCAAACATAGTATATTTGTTTTCACCATTTACAAATTGATCAAAGAAGTTAAATAAGGTATAAAAAAAAATAGAGGTTTGAGACAATGGATAGTGAAGTTTATGGGTGATTAATCGATTTTTCGTAATTCTAAGGAGTTATATAAGGTTGGAAATGTTTTTGGAAGACAAAGATAAGTGATTTATAATCATCATTGAAGACATGTTCATTAACAATAATATATATATATATATGTATAAACTTACAGGTTTGAGCCAGTGTTGATTAGTGTAGGTTTGAGTTGGTTAAACAACTTTCGAAAAGCTAAGAAGTTATATAAATGTTGGAAATATAGTTTGAAGATTACTATGCATAATTGATAAGCTACATTGAAGTTCGTTTAAACTTAATTCAAACAAAAAATTATAAAACTTAAAGGTTTGAGATATTGTCGGTTAGTGTCGTTTCTGAGCGATTAAATGTTTTTTATAAATCTAAGAAGTTATATAAGGTCGAAAATAGAGTTGGAAGTCAAATATAAGCGATTTATAAGCTTAAGAAGTCAAATACATGCTGATAATTAAAATCCTAAAATGAAATTATGAATTATGAAGATTTTTATTGAATCATAAATTTTTTCACTGATTTACAACTCTCGTGACAAGTTTATGTATGAATTAATGTCATTGAAGTGTCTTGGATTTTGGGCCCAAAACAATAAGTGTTTAATTTTTTAAGCCCAAATTATTTATGCTTAGTATATTTGCCATAAATTCCTTCTATATAGTCATAGATATAAGAAGACTTTGTATCAAATCAAACATAGTATATTTGTTTTCACCATTTACAAATTGATCTAAGAAGTTAAATAAGGTAAAAAATAGAGGTTTGAGACAATGGATAGTGAAGTTTATGGGCAATTAATCGATTTTTTGTAACTCTAAGGAGTTATATAAGGTTGGAAATGGTTTTGGAAGACAAAGATAAGTGATTTATAATCATCATTGAAGACATGTTCATTAACAATAAAATATATATATATATATATATATAAACTTACAGGTTTGAGCCAGTGTCGATTAGTGTAGGTTTGAGTTGGTTAAACGACTTTCGAAAAGCTAAGAAGTTACATAAATGTTGGAAATATAGTTTGAAGATTACTATGCATAATTGATAAGCTATATTGAAGTTCGTTTAAACCTAATTCAAACAAAAAATTATAAGACTTAAAGGTTTGAGCTATTGTCAGTTAGTGTTGTTTCTGGGCGATTAAATACTTTTTATAAATCTAAGAAGTTATATAAGGTCGAAAATATAGTTAGAAGTCAAATATAAGCGATTTATAATCTTAATTGAAAACAGTTTCATTAACGATTAACCAAAAATAAGGAAACTTACAAGTTTGAGGAAGTTTTGGTTAGTGGAGGTTTTAGTTGGTTAAATGATTTTCGAAAAGTTCTAAAAATCAAATTAAGTTTGGAAATAGAGTTTGAAGATTTATATAAATATTTGATAAAATAAATTGGAGTTCGTTTCAACCTAAATCTAACAAAAAATTAGAAAACTTACAGATTTGAGCTATTATCTGTTAAATGATTTTCGAAATCTAAGAAGTTACATAAGGTGGAAAATGGAGTTAGAAGACAACCATAGGCGATGGATAATGTTAATTGAAGAGTGCTCCAACCAAAATTAAGAAAACTTGTAGCTTTGAGGTAGTGCCGGTTAGTGTCAATTACAATCGGTTAAACGATTTTCAAAAAATTAAGAAGTTACATTAAGGTTGGAAGTGAAATGATTATTATAAACCGTTAATAAGCTAAATTGATTATCATTTCAACCTAATTCTAACCAAAGTCAAAAAACTTACGGATTTGAACTATTATCGATTAGTGTCGCGTAAACGATTTTTGAAAACTTAAAGAATTTACTTAAGGTTGCTAATCTCCTACTTAAAAATTAATCTACTAGATGCGGGATGAGCGTGGATCAAGTCATCAAACACACGATCTTCGGACTTATTTTTGAATCAAACGATAAAAACTAATGAAATCACGAGGCCTGTATTGGGACAATTTAATCATGGGCCGATACCTAGATTCGATAAGCCCAATAAAAGCCCAAAAAAGATCCGAAAAGAAAAACCCTAACTTGAATCTTGACTATAAAAAGTTCACTATAAAACGACATCAACAATTATTCAACAGAAACCCTTCCGGAGCAGCTTGAAGACTAGGGTTTTCTGCAACCGAAGAAATGGTATTTTTCCAAACTCACTATCTCTACTTCTGCAAATAATCTAATTGTAAAACGAAAACCTGATACATAGCTTAGAATTGATGGATCGATTGTGTTTGTTGGACAGGGAAAAGGTACAGGAAGTTTTGGTAAGAGGAGGAACAAGACGCACACACTGTGCGTGAGATGCGGACGCAGGAGCTTCCACATCCAGAAGAGCCGATGCAGTGCTTGTGCTTATCCAGCTGCTCGCCTTCGCAAATGTAATTATTCCGTTTTTTCTTTTTTAGTTTTTTTGATATTGTGATCTGAGTTGGTTGATTTGATAGTGTTATTTGCGAGGTTGTTGCTGAGAAATTCTAGTTAATCTTTTAGTTGTTCGTTAATTAGAACCTGAGTGAAAAATATCTAAGTTAGATAGATGGACTATTCATTTAATTTGGATATTTTTTAGGGTTTAGATGTGAAGAAGATTGTGATTTTTTTTTTTTTTTTTGTATTGTCTGAACTATGACTTAATTTCTTGTTTTAATGTCAATTACTGATTTGTATTGTTCTTCAATTTTATGGATAACCAACTGTTAAGCTAGGTTTAATTATTACTTGTTCTATAGAATCTTACTATTGCTTTTGTCGCTCAAAAAATTCTTCGAATCCTGAAATGTAGTTTGCAATGCTAACATAAGAGTGTCTTAGTTTATACTTGAATTACAGTTTGTCACCATTGATGCAACTTTTATTCGGGTGTTTTGACTGTTTTGAGCTTTTGATAAACTTTTTGTGTGGTTGGCTGTATAGATAACTGGAGTGTCAAGGCCCTCCGTAGGAAGACTACTGGAACTGGTCGAATGAGGTATCTCCGTAATGTGCCACGCAGGTTCAAGAGTAACTTCAGAGAAGGTAATTTAATATTGCATATTGTTGATATTCACGGTTCTACACCCCTTTTCATTCCTGATTGTTGAATGATTTGGTTATCTTTTGTGTTGGGTTAGGTACTGAAGCAGCTCCAAGGAAGAAGAACGTCGCTGCTGCCTCATAAAGTGTAGGAGGGCAATGCTAGTCTGTTTTGTTTTGTTATTTCTAAGTTTGCAAACAGGAAATTTTGGATATTTGTTAAATGAGTGTTACTTATTATTATCAGTCACAAGTTGTTTTAAATGTTGGAGAGTTATCTACGTTATTTTGATTAATCGTAATTACTATTTTTATTCCATTCCGAATACATATTATTTGTATGCTTGGCTTGTGATGTCCCATATCAATAGCTCTTTCATGAAAAATACCCACTTTTTATCTGATTTGGAAAAGACAATCAATCCTATACAAGACTTCACAAAATAGATGATGGTTTGGAGTAGTTATGTTGAAGTTATATATGGTTTGCTACTATGTCGGTTTCACAAATGTTTTAAAAGATGTGTGGGTAGTGTGATGACGTGATTTCTTCGGTTACTGTCTGGTGTTACAATGCAGCACCAGAAGGGAGCTGTTTTTGGGGGCTTAGAATTTGCTAGCCTTTACTGCTTATGACAATTTTCTACCAGACCTTTAGCTGAAATCTGCAAATGTGGTGTATTCAGAAATTTACTAGTTCAATGGTTTTACAGTTTGTAATCTCAGTATCATTCTGGTTTAATTTCCGGTTAGTAAAAATTAACGCCCCAAGTATGAAGCAGAGGCAATTCCGATGCTATTATAGGATATTGACATTTGATTTCATAATTTCGTCATCAGCTGTCTGATATGTATAGATGATAATCTTATCTCCAATCAAATTAGGTCTCCAAAAATAACGAGGCATTACCAATGCATAAATTGGGTTTCCATTCAAACCAAAAGAAAATTCTACATTAAACAGCAAGTATCCCATGGTCTATTAAGATTTACATCGCAAAGTAAAGAATATTATCAAGTATAAGCTTGCACTTCGACCATAAAAAGGTCCTGTAATTGCAACCTTTTCCAACATTAAAAGGGATCGACAAGAGCAGCATACAATCGGCACTTATTGCATACTCAACCGTGGTTATCAGGCTCTACCGTGATGAACTTCTTGCCTTCTTCTTCTCTTTGGCATTGATACAAGACATTGGGAATGGTTCGTGCGGGACATGGATCTAATTCATACAAAAAACACCCACAGTCAACATCTGGCTTGTTCTCCTCCTCTCACTATTCACAGAGAGAAGTAGTTATAATTTTTATGGACATCTAATAGCCTTTTTTGAAGTCTCAGACAAAATTTATATAATTCTAGTACATGTACAAATAATTTGGGATCTTGTTACCTCCCAACAGGGAATAGGTGAGAAGAAAATGCCAGATGTTTTAATACAAAAACTCAGCTGGAGAAGGGCGGTTGTTCATGCAACACAAGAAAGATAATCAAACCTACCGGGAGAGGAGAAACAGGATGGATCAACTCAGTGATGTTTTTCCTCAGTGTTTGAGCCAGTAGTTCCGCAGTTGAGCCATGTGTAGTAATATCTCATCACGGCCTTGATTGGTAACACTGCTGGTCATAATCCAGGGAGGTGCTGTCTCAAAGAAGCCGCGTATCAACTCTTGAAAATCGTTCATGTTTTCTTCAGGCCTTTTCCCTCCATTCTTTTTCTTCTTTCGCTTGTCACACTTGGTGAAGACTAATGTCATGGGAATCTAAAAAATAGAAAAGAAAATTACATTACATGGTGCACATGCTTTTCCCTTAATAATAGACCAAAATTTAAAAAACACAGCTAATTAAATTACGAGAATATTGCACCTGATTCTGCCCCAACCAACTAGCATATTCAAGATCAATCTTTTTCGTAGGAATGCTGGCATCTATAAGAAGGAATACCGAGACTAAAGTTGAGCGGTTGAGGAAATAGTCTTTAGTAAATTTGTTCCAATCCATTCGTAGTTCCTGGGGGGCAGATGCATACCTATTTGTTGCATATGCAAATAATTAAAACAAAACACGTAATTTAGTTCAATAGAACTATAAACATAACTCAAAATCGCAGAAACCATGCCACTATCGCTGATAAATTACATGAAAATGTAATCTAAAGAGTCCCAGTTGCATAAAATAGTGAACTAATACACGTACAATTGAAGCAACACTGCTAGATTTATTGATGATGCATCAATTGAGTAATTGCAAATTCACAAAGTAAAATAGTACTGACACAATGTATATTCTATAGGAACATATATCAGAGACCTCTTTCTCCCTGGCTCATTTGGCCTGCCTGAGGTTGAGAGACAAAATGCATCCAATAAAAGTTGATAATTAGTTTGTCATAGTATCGACTTGACAAAAGATAATACACTTACACTGCAAGTTGCTTATAGAATCAAAAGTTATCACATTGTTGATAAACATGTAAAGTCCAATTAATTCTATTTGTTCGGTATGCTATTGTTTAATTGTCGAAACAATTTGGAAAGAAAAAAGCAAAGGCAAAACCGATATCAAGATTCCGAACTGAGTTTATTCTAGATTATGACAGATGCTAAATTTACGTAGTCCCAAGGATAATGTTTGGTGTTTAGTTCCCGCCTCCCAGAAAAATAATTTTTTTTAACCAAGAATAGACTGCAAGCACAAACCAAAAAATCCACTCGAAGACAGCTTTGAAGTTTTGACCATTTATCTAACAGAATAAACAACATATATAAGATGCAATCATGCGACTATGCAAGTACTAAAAAGATTAAAGCCATACCCGTATCCAGGTAAATCCACCAAATACCATTTATCGTTGATCCGAAAATGATTGATGCACTGTGTCTTCCCTACAAAAAAATGAAGCAAAGGGTATTCAGTTGAAATCCTTTTGATGGACTTAGACTAACTGAGCCGAAAATACTTGTGCAAAATCTCAATCTTTCTGTGAGAAACTGAGAACACTTCACAACACAATCAATCAAATTCAAATTAAATAATAACCTAATGAAGAATGAAACACTCCCATTTGAAAATTTTCCGACACTAGACTAGATTTTTGGTAACAATCACAAAATTTATCCACTTTAAAGCCCAAAAATATTGGAAACAAATAAAGCTAAACAATGGATGAGAAACTAGTTACCAGGTTTCTTGGAGGTGAGAGCAAGTTTTTTCCTTCGAACAAGCGAATTGAGCAGCGAAGATTTACCAACATTTGATCTGCCAACAAGCGCGAATTCAGGCAACCCATCAGAGGGACAGTCCTCGGTTTTGACACTGCTCTTCACAAACTCAGCTTGAACAACCTGAGCGTCCCTCGCGTACTTGCTTAGGACTATGTTGGAGCCCTTCAAAATCCTCGTACTCAGCGAAGGGTCGTCGACAGAGACTTCGGTCTCTGGAGGGACGAAGAGCTTTTCGAGAGACAGAGTGACAGGGGTTTCTTCTTCTTCTTCTTGTTCGGAGACATGGGAGATGGGTATGGGCTCCGTGACGGAGAGGGTCGATTTGGGCGAGAACAGGAACCTGTGCTTTGGCAGGAGAGTGAAGTGAGTGTGGAGGAGAGAGAGCGGCGGTTTTGTGAAGATTGAAATGTTGAGCCTCGGAAGTTGAGCAAGAGCCATCTTGCTGTCGCTTTGAAAAAAATTTCGCGGCGATGAGCGGTGGCGCGGCGACTGGTGATTAATTGCAGCAACTCTCTACAGTCTTAGCTCTCAGATACGTAGATAGTAGATAGTAGATATCAATATATCGTTCGCGAAAACGCAACGTTTTTGCTCAACTGTTTGTAAAAAGAATTGACCAGCCACATCAGCGACTGTTGCTGACCTGTCTGAGCACGTCATCGATTTTTGCGGATGTATTTACTGACATCATCATTAGTTCGATCACGTGTTTGCCACATCAATGTATCTTGGTGACGTGTCCGGGAGTGTTATTAACTCTCGCTAATGTGACTTGTCAGTGGGCACGTCAATGACTTTTTAAGAAGGTGATTTTTGGGTTTTGGGCCAGTAGTGGGCTTAAAACTGGTCAAGTCCACTTGAAATTGAACTTCATAGATTTGGGCTCTTTTTCTTTGGGCTTATTATACAACTAAAAGTGTCAGCATGCTGTTGATGATGTGTATGAACATCTCAGCAAAAGTGACTGACGTGCTCACTCACATCAGCAAGAGTTGATGACGTGTCTAGACAAATTATTAAAATGTATTGACGTGATAGACACGTGCCATACCAGCGGTGATTTTATAAAACGCATCCGCAAAAGTCGATGACGTGCTCACACACGTCATCAAAAGAAAGAAAAAGAAAAAGAGAGAGAAAAGATGATAAGAACTAGGTTGCTCTGGTACACGATGAGTTTTTCTACGACCGGCGTTGTGGTTGCCCAATTCGTGTGGAAGGAAATATGGACCGACCGATATGCTATTTCTGCTGATGTAATTAATTATTTACTCTTCTTCTCTGATATTCATATTCTATGTTCTTCTTCACTAACCTTCTTCTTCCGTAGAAAAAACTAGATCCAGTGTTTCACTAAATGACTTGTTTATATTCTGGAAAGTTTAAGTTTTAGCTTCTATTTTGGTAATTTTTTTTTTTTTTTTGAAGAATATAATATTTTGCAACTTTTTCTTGCATGTTTAGATGTACAACGTGGATGGTTCAAGCTAGGAACATGTCCATGTATTATGTATAATATGAATCTGACATCTCAAACATTTTCTACCTTCTTTTTGCAAAGCATAAGCTTCTATTGCAGTATCAATCTTCTGATTTGAATAAGTTATGGCAGCTTGAATGACATGCTAGAGATAATGAAGCAGATGCCGCCTCTTCCGGTGAAGGTGAATGAAAAGATCGCGAACTCTATCATTCCCCGAACATTTCACCAAATGAATTCATGATTCTGGGGATTGTGATGGCTTCCAACAATTTCACTCAAAGTTGCGCTGCCAATTCAAATATGGAAAATGAATAAATTACATACTTGATTCATGCTCTTTTTCACGTTAAATAAGATCTTTTTTCATGTTACCGTTTAAAACTTAAAGAATTTTATATTTCTTAAATCTCCTCAGAATTTCTTATTCATATCTCTTATATATAAAAATATATATATTTTCTATTATCAGTTTGTCCTAACAATAAATATATTAGGACGAAGAATGTGAACCACTAGATTAACATGCTTCGACTCAAAGTGTATGCACTTTTTAAAACTTCTTCATAATCTATGATCCATATTCTTCGTTCTGATATATTTATTGTCAGGTCGAACTAACAATAGAAAGACTATATATATACATATATCAGTATTTTTTTTTTAATCATACAGTAGTTATTTTTAGTTCATAAATGATATTGTAATATGTGTATATAAAGATGAATTTTTTTATAAATCACACAGTTAGAATAATACAAATTATTAATTATATAAAATTATAAACCAATATGAAGATTAAAAAAAAAAGTAAATCAATATGATTTACATAAATTAAAAACAAAAACCAATAACCATGAACAAGATGATTTTTTTTTTTTTTTAAGTGAGGATATTTTAATAAAAATATAATGAATTCATTTTTCAATCAGGAAATAGAACTTGATTCACAAGGTGGGTGGGAGGAATCAAGTTTTCTTTCCATCAGGAACTTAATTCTTTATTTGTGAGTAGGGTCTACGAAATTTAATTCTTTAATAATTTAATAAACAATGGAATTCAGAAATCAGGAATTTAATTCTCTTTCCTAAATAGGATACCAATAAACACGCCTTGATCACCAAAATCCGGGTGACACAAGCCATTTATATGGAATTTTCATAGTGACACAACTAAGGAAACCAAGCCATTCTGGAAAGATAACTTAATTCCTTATGTGGGAGTGGGTTAACGATTAAGGAAATTAAATTCACTTTCCACATGAAATTAATTAGGGTAGTGTTAAGGACACATGTTAATTGTTAACAAACAATTTATTTCCACAAATATAAATAAACACACATATCAAATGTATTTATTATCTTATTTACTATCTAATTAAATATATATATATAATAAATGAAAATAAAATAGTATGTATTAATTACAAGAATATTTTTAAAATCTAAAATCTTTGATAAGATCTTTAATAATATCTCCCGCGTTGGTTTCTTGGAAAATCTAAACCCAAATAAATCATGATCATCATGTAGAGGTTTTTTCCTATAAATATTCAGTATAAGCAATCCTCTACAGATTCATACCGAAAAACAACTTCAGGATATTTTTTGCTCCAGGTAAGTGCTTTTTTCAAACAATAAGTACTTTTGAGTTTCACTTTAGTTTTTTCATATGATTGATCATAATAACAGGTCACTTAATTATTACCAGGAGGACAACCCAAAAAACAAACAATGGCATTGGCAACCTTGGTGAAGAAATTTCTAAGGTTATTATTCAAGGAACATGATAATGAGCCTGAAGTCTTAAAAGAACAGGTTGGTGATTATATATATATATATATATAGAGAGAGAGAGAGAGAGAGAGAAGTTAGAAAAGTTTTTGATAATTCTTTGTTTCAGACTTTGGTGCTTCTCTTTAATAAGAACCGTAAAGGCTGTGCAAGGAATGTCAAGAAATTCATTACCAAGTGGAAAGGTATAATAGTAAAATATATATATATTTTTTCTAACTTTTGATCTCTGTGACCATGTACACATCCCTTTCAGGAGTTACGAGGGTAAATATAGATGAGACGAAAGGATGGGCCACTGTAGATGGCAACTTTGATGAGAAGAAGCTAGTTAAAGGCCTGTGGGATGCTAGAATAGCTGTTAAAATTGTAAGTTCAGATAATCCGGATACATGTCGTTCCTTCTGTGGATAGTGACGTGTGGCCGTGTGGGTGTGTTGTAACTGCTAAGCAACTAATTAATCCATAAAGTTCATTCTGAATAAATAAAAATTTTACAAAATTATAAGAAAAGAGTTGCTTATATATCTTTTGCAAATCACCATAACCTGCAATTATTAAATCTTGACTAATTAGCACCAGAACCCCTGAATTATATGTGAAATTGCAAACTGCACCCTAAATGTTTTTTTTAGATGTTAAACCCCTCGAACTGTTAGAAATTGGCAATAATGGATGGAATGGGGACGGAACGGAACCCTTATTCCGTCCATCTTCTTGTCATGTGCGCTTCACGTGCAAGGGCAAAATTAGAATATTTTTTTTAAAAATTAAATTTAAATGTGGAGATCCATATGTGATCTCCACCGTCCATCTTATTCAAATGGATGGTGATCTGGATCTCCACCTAATTAGTTGGAACATATGACACCTAAATCTAGATCCAAAGCTTCCCAACTGGCCAACTCAACTCCAGTTCAATTTTTGACCAGGAAAATTCGGTTGCAACCCCAAAAACTCAACCACAACATCAAAGATCAATCACACCCGATTACAAGGTTGTCATATACTTGTCAATTTAGCTAATATGGGAAATCATCAGGAAAAATTTAGCATACATACCAAATAACCAAGAACACTTAAAATATATAAACAGCTGTGATTCACCAAACTATAGTTACAATTAATCAAAATCAAGCATATAAGTACATAACTGTCACAAGAGCAAACCAGCTAACATCAAATGAAATCTGACAACTTTTCATCTGAAACCATGATTATATCGCAAACCCACCAAAAGCTTACACACTACAACTAAAACAAAACTAAGATCATGATCTTTGATCAAAAAAAAAAAAACCCACAATATAAGAAACTAATTAAATGATTGCATGGAGAAAGAACTGGCGCATGAAAATGAGAAAGATTTTACCTTTGAGCAGAAAGTGAAGAAACAGTGGGATTGGAGGCTGGAGCTGGGTGTGGACATGACTGACTGCCTGAGAGGTTGAGCTGGATCGTTCTCTGCTTCTTGTGTCTCCAGATTTGATGGAGTAATGTGTATACTTTTTTAAATCTTCTTTAGACATTTGATAGTATCTGACCAGTCAACTGTTAAGACTCACAGTCAACAGTCAACGTAGTGGTCAAGGGTACTTTTCAGTATTATTGATAAAAGTACGGTCTTATTTTCTTTAGTTGGTATTAGAAGCATTAAAGTGGTACATTTCTGATGATTGATTGCACTGTTTTAAAGACCACAAACTCTTTCCTCATTCTTGTATGAGCTTATATTGTCCACATTGCTTTGTAAATTAAAAAGACATCATTGTCTTTTTTTTTTTTTTTGTCAGCTCTTCTTTGATTGTTCTCCAATTCGAGAAAACAGGTTGTTACATGTTTGGGCAATGAAAATACTATTTTTCACTGTAATATAGATTACATGGGCACACGTTAATCTACTTATATACATAGATCCCTTGAGTTGATTGCATATGCACCGATAATATAGCTCCATGTAGTTGTAATCTAACTACCCAGATGGCTAGATAAGTTCAGTTTCGTACCTTTGATCTTGAAGTAAACTGTTCTTACAGGTAAGGTGATAACATAAGACCAATCGGAATGCGAATATCTTATGAACATCCCCTGCCTCCTCCACAGCTGCAACATGAAGTGGATGCAGGTTAAGAGGATGGTAGTCACGGGTAGGCTATGTATGTAGTAGCAGTGATTGACTGCCTCAAATATAAGACATTGCAGCAAAAGTGTAATGGTTGTATGACTAAAATGGCAGGTGGGATTCCGAAGGTAAGACCGGTAATTTTTGCAAGGTCCCATTGTCTTAGCTTTGAGTCAAAACTATAAAAACAATAAAAATTGTTTCGATGAATGTTCTCAATTCAACCACAATCTTACAAACTAGATTCAGTATTCTACACATGAAATCACTCATAGCATACATGGACATCACTCATCAGGACATGTTCCCAACTTGAACCATCCACATTCTTCAAATTTTTTGTTACCAAAATAGAAGATAAAAATTTCCAGCATAAACACTAGATCCAGTTTTTCTGTAGAATCACACTGAGCACTTGAAATGATTATCAGTAGTGAAGACAAGTTGAGTCTGTTTACTTTTTACCAAACAATTAAGAAATAAAAATTAAAGAAAGGAAGAAAACGGTTCACGGTCTTCCCTACAAAACAATGAAGAAAAGGGTTCTCAGTTGAAATCCTTTTGATGGACTAAAAACAAACCAAAATTAGACTAACTGAGCCGAAAATACTTATGCAAAATCTCGATCTGAGAACACTCCACAACACAATCAATCAAATTCAAATCAAATAATAACCTAATGAAAATGAAACACTCCCATTTGAAAATTTTCCGTTACTAGACTAGATTTTTGGTAACAATCATAAAATTTATCCACTTACAAGCCCAAAAATATTGGAAACAAATAAAGCTAAACAATGGATGAGAAACTAGTTACCATGTTTCTTGGAGGTGAGAGCAAGTTTTTTCCTTCGAACAAGCGAATTGTGCAGCGAAGATTTGCCAACATTTGACCTACCAACAAGCGCGAATTCAGGCAACCCATCGGAGGCACAATCCTCAGTTTTGACACTGCTCCTCACAAACTCAGCTTGAACCACCTGAGCGTCCCTCGCGTACTTCCTCAGGACTATGTTCGGGCCCTTCAAAATCCTCGTACTCAGAGAAGGGTCGTCAACAAAGACTTGGGTCTCTGGTGGGACGAAGAGCTTTTCGAGAGACCGGAGCGTCTTGTTCTTCTTCTTGTTTGGAGACATGGGATATGGCCTATAGGTATTAGCTCCGTGACAGAGAGGGTCGATATGGGCGAGAATAGAAACCTGTGCTTTGGCAGGATAGTGAAATGACTTTGGAGAAGAGAGAGCGGAAGTTTTATGGAGATTGAAAAGTTGAGCCTTGGAAGTTGAGCAAGAGCCATCTTGCTGTCGCTTTGAATTTTTTTTTCGCGGCAATGAGCGGTGGCTCGGTGATTGGCAACTATTAGCAGCAACTCTACTGTCTGTCTGTCTGTCTCAGCTCTTAGATATGTGGATTATACATAGGATTAGCGAAAACACACCGTTTTTGCTAAACTGTTGGTAAAAAGACTTGATCGGCCACATCGGCAACTGTTGCTGACCTGTATGAGCACGTCATCGACTTTTGCAGATGTGTTTACTGACATCATCGTGGATATGGTCACGTGTCTGCCAGATCAATGCAACTTGGTGATGTGTTCGGGCACGTCATTAACACTTGCTGACATGTGTTTGGGTTTTGGACCGGACGTGGGCTTAAAACGGTTCTAGTCCCTTGAAATAAAACTTAATAGATTTGGGCTTTTTAAAATTTGGCCTTCTTATAAAATTATAAGTGTCATCATGTTGTCGATGATGTGTATGGACACCTCCGCAAAAGTCACTGACGTGCTCACTCACATTAGTAACAGTTAATGACGTGTCTTGATACGTCATTACAATACGTTGATGTGGCAGACACGTGACCATACCAACCAAGGATGCGATAAAACACATCCACAAACACGTCATCAAAAGAAAGAAAAAAAAAGGATGATGAGAACTCGGTTGCTCTGGCTCACGATGGGTTTTTCTACGACCAGCGCTGCATTTGCCCAGTTCGCGTGGAAGGAACTATGGACTGACCGATATGCCATTTGTGCTGATGTAATTAATTAATTACTCTTCTTCTCTGATATTCATATTCTGTGTTCTTCTTCGAATTGAAAACTTTTGAAAACTTTGTGTTATTGTTCATATTTGTGAGACTTGCATTGGTTCCATATGGATCCCATTTGAGATTTCTTGTAAAAACCTACTACAATTTATGGAGAATAAAAGACCTCTTGTTAGAGTTTAGATATTGGTGATCATGGTTTGATTGCTTCTATTGCAGTATCAAATTAGAAGTTGAATATTATGTTATGATCGCTTACAATCTTCTGATTTGAATAAGTTATGGTAGCTTGAATGACATGCAGGAGATAATGAAACAGATGGCCCCTCTTCCCACCAAATGAATTCGTGATTCTGGGGATTGCAATGGCTTCTGAGAATTTCCCTCAAAGTTGCGTTGCCCGATTCAAATCCGGAAAATGAATGAATCTCTTACTTGATTCAAATACAGAGAGTCATGTATATAAGTTGAAGCTTCAGTACATTATCACAAAACTCATTGTACTCTAAAGAAGCCAAACTGAAACATTATCGACCGATGGAGTTCCACATAGCATCTAACCTTCACATTTTGGAAGCTTAAATTTTTGTTCTGAAAATGGAAAAATCACCCCAAATGAAGTGTGAAGTGATATGCAGTGAGAGTGTAATGACCTTATAAACAAATGAAGTAAAGAATATTATCAAGTATAAGCTTGCACTTCGACCATTAAAAGGCCCAATAATTGCAATCTTTTCCAATGTTAAAATGGCTCGTACTCGACCATGGCTATCGGGTTCTGCCATGATGAACTTCTTGCCTTCTTCTTGGCATTGATACAAGACATAGAGAATGGTTCCGGCGGGATATGGATCTACTTTATAGAAAAACACCCACAGTCAACATCTCGCATGTTTTCTCCTCCTCCCACTTCTCATAGAGAGAATAAGTAGTTACAAGTTTTATGAACATCTAATATCCTTTTGAAATTTGAAACCTCAGACAAAATTTATAATTGATATAGTTGTAATACCTGGACAAAAAATTGGGATCTTGTTACCTTCCAATAGGGAATAAGTGAGAAGAAAATACCAGATATTTAAATACAAAAACTCAGTTGAAGAAGGGTAGATAATCAAACCTACCGGGTGAGGAGAAACAGGAAGGATCAACTCTGAAATGTTTTTCCTCAGTGTTTCTGTTGAGCCATGTGCAGTAATATCTCATCACGATTTTGATTGGTAACACTGCTGGTCATAATCCAGGGAGGTGCTGTCTCGAAGAAGCCACATATCAACTCTTGAAAATCGTTCATGTTTTCTTCAGGCCTTTTACCTCCATTCTTTTTCTTCTTTCGCTTGTCAGTTGTCACACTTGGTGAAGACTAATGTCATGGGAATCTACAAATCGGAAAAGAAAATTACATTACTTGACTAGAATGCTGGCATCTATGAGAAGGAATACCAAAACTAAAGTTGGGCGGTTGAGGAAATAGTCTTTAGTCAATTTGTTCCAATCCATTCGCAGTTCCTGGGGGGTAGATGCATAACTATGAACATCCCCTGCCTCCTCCACAGCAGCAACATGAAGTGGATGCAGGTTAAGAGGATGGTAGTCATGGGCATTTCAAAGGTAAGACTGGTAATTTTTGCAAGGTTCCATTGTCTTCTTAGCTTTGAGTCAAAACTATAAAAACGGAAAATTGTTTCAATGAATGTTCTCAATTCAACCACAACCTTACGTTTAATATCAAACTCCATTGGCACTGTATTGTTAGTAAAGAAAGGATTTTGACCTGTTATTTGAAGAAACAGAGGCTATAGACCATGAACTATTCAATGAACTATTGATTCTTTTTCTCTGATTTTTCCATTAAAAGGAAGATTGAAGTGTGAAGCCGTCTCTGGTGCTCCTCGTCGAGATTGCTGGCGTTGCTTTCTTTGTGAGCACTTCATTGTTGATGTGACTCGCCACGTCGGCAACTTTTGATGATGTGTCTGAACACGTCAGCGACTGTTACGGATGTGTTTGCTCACATCATCGTTGGCTGATCATGTGTTTGTCACATCGATGCATTTTGGTGATGTGTCCGTGCGTATCATTAACTCTTGCTGACGTGAGTGGGCACGTCAGTGACTTTTGCCGAGGTGTCAAGACACATCATCGCTAGCATGATCACGTGACGGACATATCGGCGCATTTGAATGACGTGTAAATGCACGTCACTGTGCTGCGTAATACGTTTGGGAAATCCAATAAAACGGCAGCGTAGCTGGTAGATTCCTCTTCCCTTCTTCTGGGTTTTGGGCCGGGTGTGGGCTTAAAACGGACGGGTCTAGTCCACTTCAAATAAAACGTAGTATCCTCACGAATCATATAAAGCCACATCGGCATCCCGACGAGGTCCTAAAGTGACACGACCGGTAATTTTATCATCAAGCAGAGCTCAATTTCTCAGATTTACGAGAAAAAGCTTTCACAGAATCACAGCTTGGACTTGTCTTATTCATGCAACAACTCCTCCGTTCGCGGCTGATCTCTTTAAAACCTCGTCCGATCTCACTGTAAGTTACCGTGATCAAGAGAAAACCGTTTCCTTACTTCAAATCCAGATCAGCCATGGCTCCTCCGGCTCAGTCCCAGCGAACTCAGTCTCCGTCTCAACCTTCCGGGTAAGTCTGTCACCTTCTCCGACTCAAAATTTAGTCTATTCAACAAATCGTCTCTGTTAATTGCTGTTATAGGTTTAGTTGAGTTTCGAGTCATTGACACGCGATTGGAGTGGTGGAGATTTATTGTTATTTTGTAGAAAATGAAATGTCATATGCTCAATTGAACTGCATGTTAGGACCAATTAGGGCTTATCAGTTTGAATTATGTTTTTATATTTTGGTATTCGTTGAATTTGTATTGTATTTGCTAGGTTAAGTCCATTATATTCAGAAATGGAAGATGAAATCTTAGTTTGTCAATTGTCAAGTAGTTTTATGTTAGCCTGTTAGGTGTCGCCTTTGGTTGTTGTCTCCTATCTTATTTGGAACGGCTAATTTGCAGGAAAGGTGAAGTTTCCGATTTGAAAACACAGCTCCGGCAGCTTGCTGGCAGTAGAGCTCCGGGAGTTGATGATTCCAAGCGGGAGCTCTTCAAGAAGGTGATCTCCTATATGACGATTGGCATTGATGTTTCGTCTGTCTTTGGTGAGATGGTGATGTGTTCGGTGACACCAGACATTGTTCTGAAGAAAATGTGTTATTTATATGTTGGGAACTATGCAAAGGTCAATCCTGATCTTGCACTTTTGACTATCAATTTTCTTCAAAGAGATTGCAAGGATCAGGACCCTATGATCCGGGGGCTTGCATTGAGGAGTTTGTGTTCACTACGGGTAGCAAATCTAGTTGAGTATTTGGTGGGTCCTTTGGGATTAGGCCTGAAGGATAGTAATAGTTATGTGAGGACGGTGGCAGTCTTTGGGGTTTTAAAATTATATCATATATCAGCTTCGACTTGTATTGATGAAGAATTTCCTCTTACACTTAAGCATTTGATGCTTAATGACCCTGATGCTCAGGTTAGACCATTTTTTATTTCATTGATTTGATGATATCATAGCATAGGGTTATAGTTCAATTTAGTAAGCATCACAATGAACGAGTTCACTAAATCTGTGTCCTTTATTTTCCGGTGATAATTGACAAGTGTAATCATAAACAATATGAGTCAAATGTCTGCTGTTGTGGTTTTCAAGAAGTTAAAAAGAATCCAACCATGATAAAAAAATCTATTTGTTTGGAAATGGTTATCAGTTGTTTTAGTTAATTTCTAATTTATTGGTTCATTAGGTCGTTGCAAACTGTTTAACTGCACTGCAAGAGATATGGAGCGCAGAAGCAAGCAACTCTGAGGATGCTTCCAGAGAGAGAGAAGCTTTGATTAGCAAGCCAGTTATATACTATTTTTTGAATCGGTAGGTTTTGTATCCCCAATATTAAATTTTGTAGATTTTCTTTTGAACTGTGGTACTAGATGAATAATTTGACGCTTGATTGACAAAAACAAAGTGTTGCTCTGACATGTATGATTGTCAATTATTGTTAATCACCATGGTGTCATTTGTGGTTGTTATTATATGATACAAACATCCTGTGGAAATTTTGTTGTTACAGTTACTGTTGGGATTTTGGAATTGATGGGATTATGGATCGCTAATTGTACTACTTCTTAAAGACTATAATATGAAACCATGTTAGGAACCCGGTAGTGCTGCTTTCATAACCTTAAATATACCTTCATATGGCTCGACCAGTGTGATTGCCTTACTAACATAAGTTAATCAATCTCATATCTATAATTCCTTTATATTCTAGTACGTGTAGCTGGTGAGCAGAAAAGAAAACCCTGAAGCTGTATTCATTTTGGAAGACAGATGCTTGGTGGTGATAGCATTTTTGCATGAGAAAATAAAGTTTGGAGTTGTATTGCAATGTTATTTTTTGACATTTTAGTAAATTAATTTGATTGAAAAAATTGAAGTGATTTTCCCTCATAATGCATGTGCAGAATACCTCAGTTATACAACATGGTGCTAAAAATTGATTTCTTTAGATTATGCAATGTGTGTTTTCTGTCATGGATATAAAAATCGTTTAAAAGAAGTGCTGAAGTATTGTTAGTGCTTCTATGTGGTTCTGAGAAAGCAAACGTTTGCCATATTCTTTGCAGGATGAGGGTATTTAGTGAATGGGCTCAATGCATTGTGCTTGAGTTGGTTAGTAAATATGTACCTTCAGATAACAATGAGATATTTGACATCATGAATCTCCTTGAAGATAGACTTCAACATGCAAATGGTGCTGTTGTCTTAGCAACCATCAAAGTGTTTCTGCATTTGACCTTGTCTATGAATGATGTTCATCAACAGGTGCTTATCCTCCCTTTTTTCTTTGGGTTACATCATACATGCACACATGCACACACACACTTGAAATTAAATATGGCACGATCATTTAGGTACATTTTTTGGGGTAAACATGTTTTTGAACTTTCTGTGCATCTTTGCTTTATTAGTCAGCATTGGCAACATCTTCGTTCATGTAATTTGCTTGGGTTGATATTTATATCATGAGACCTAGAAAGCTTAAATTTCATGTATTAGCTACCTGTCACGAACATGTATACTTTATTTTCTTTAATTTCTGACACGGCATAAATTAGCTCTGAAATGACAAATTTTAATCTAGTTTGTGATAGAAAACATCATTTCAGGCCAGGTAATTTGGACGTTAATACCATCCTCGACATGTGTTATCTAAGTTTATTCACATTCATTTTTTATCACTCGAATTATATTTATGTGACTAATGTTTCAATTTTTAAAATTCCTCTTCTTCAGGTATATGAACGTATCAAAGCTCCTCTGCTAACTCTAGTGAGTTCAGGAAGTCCTGAGCAGTCTTATGCAGTTTTAAGCCACCTGCATCTTCTGGTGATGCGCGCACCATTCATATTTGCCTCCGATTACAAACACTTTTATTGCCAGTACAATGAACCATCTTATGTCAAAAAGTTGAAGCTCGAAATGTTGACTGCTGTAGCAAATGAGAGCAATACATATGAAATTGGTAAGCAAACAAGATCTTTCTTACTTTTTCAGAGCCTTGGATTAAAAGTCGGCATGGAAAAATTTGCTTTCTCTTCTTTGAAGTATGATGGATGCATGTTAATTTGTGTCAATTTCAGTGACGGAGTTATGTGAATATGCTGCAAATGTTGATATCCCTATTGCAAGAGAGTCAATTCGGGCTGTTGGGAAAATAGCCTTGCAGCAGTATGACGTGAATGCAATTGTTGATAGGCTTCTTCAGTTTCTGGAGATGGAAAAGGATTATGTTACTGCTGAAGCCCTGGTAAATATTATCTTTGTGCCTGCCAGATACCTGGGATGTACAATCTTTGGATCTGATAGCATTGTCATCTCTTCTACATGCAAAAATAACACGGTTAATTGACCATTCTGTTGTCAACTAGATTGATACAAGTTTGGAGTTGCTATGCAGGTACTTGTAAAAGATTTACTTAGGAAATATCCGCAATGGAGTCAAGACTGCATTGCAGTTGTCGGGAGTATCAGCAGCAATAATGTTCAGGAACCCAAGGCAAAGGCAGCTCTTATATGGATGTTGGGAGAATATTCTCAGGAAATGCATGATGCACCTTACATTTTAGAAAGTTTAATTGAAAATTGGGATGAAGAGCATTCAGCTGAGGTAATAACCTGTGTCTTTAATAGCATTTTCTTTTTGTGACCCCTTGGCTTGTTGTTTGCTTTAGCTTTATATACACTTACCTGTTTAGTTTTATATTCTGTGTTATGGATGAGTATTTATTTTATATCAAATTGGACAGGTTCGTTTACATCTTCTCACTGCAGTGATGAAGTGTTTTTTCAAGAGGGCACCTGAGACTCAGAAAGCCTTGGGAGCTGCATTGTCTTCTGGTCTGGCTGATTTCCACCAGGTGGGATTTGTTCTGTGTTTTCCTTCCCATACTCCCAAAGTCGATTAACTTCAAGTTAACATGTCTCCAAGTTGAATTTGTTTGTATGAGAATGGTTCTTTAAACTTTCAGTTGACTGCAGGATGTTCACGATAGAGCCTTATTCTACTACAGGCTCTTGCAATACAATGTATCTGTAGCAGAAAGTGTAGTGAATCCCCCAAAGCAAGCTGTTTCAGTCTTTGCTGATACTCAGAGCAGTGAAATCAAGGATCGCATATTTGATGAATTTAACAGTCTATCTGTTGTGTATCAGAAGGTAACTACAAGCCTCTTCCCTCGTGAATTAAGATCATGATAAGTTAACTTGAAGAACCATACATACTTATGAGGCGAGTAGGCTACCTTTGTAGCGCTCTTACAATTTCTCCTTTTAAAATGGGGTTACCCTGGTAACCATGCATTTGATGGTTTTAATTTTGGCTTATCTTTCTAGAATAGAACAACTACTTTGGTGTTAAGGTTCATATTAACGGAAATTTATAAATACTTGCAGCCCTCATACATGTTCACGGATAAGGAACACCGTGATCCATTTGAGTTTTCAGATGAGCTTGGAAATTTATCTATTGGGGCAGAAGCTGCAGAGCACGTGGCTCCAGCTCTGATGGTTGATGCAAATGACAAGGATCTGCTTTTAAGTACTTCAGAGGAGGAGGAAATTAAGGGACCTGCATACAATGGCTCTGCATATAGTGCTCCTTTATACGATGCTTCATCTCCTTCTGTTTCTTCTCTAAGCACACAATCAGAATTGGCAATATCAAACCCCATATCGTCTGGCAATGTTTCACAATCTAGCTTTGCCATTGACGATCTACTTGGTCTAGTGCCAGCGTCAGCACCTGCACCTGCTCCTTTACCTCCTCAATTGAAACTCAATTCCAAAGCTGCTCTAGATCCTGGCACTTTCCAGCAAAAATGGCGCCAACTATCGTTAGCTTTATCACAGGTTTATATGACAATTTTTTTAATTTAATTTAATTTCTTTATGCTATAACTTTCTAGACCCTTCTCCACTACTGCACAGACTTAAGTTTGCAGTTTGTTGATTTTTGGCCGATGCTTACTATATTTTCTGCATCCATTTTTAAGAACCACCATAATTTAGAGAGCATAAATCGATCTGCTTAAGCTTGTTGTAGACAAACACTCATCATTCTCTATGTTCGGACCTGGAGGTGAAACTACTTTATTGTTGCTTTCGAACTATGAATACCGGCTTTTATATTTAATTGCATATCTAACTAATCACATTTGGTACCTGATGCAGGATTTTACCTTAAGCCCTCAAGGAGTTGCAGCATTGACAACACCTCAAACCCTCCTCCGGCACATGCAAGGCCATTCGATCCACTGCATAGCTTCCGGTGGCCAATCCCCTAATTTCAAGTTCTTCTTCTTTGCCCAAAAAGCTGAAGAATCATCAAATTATCTTGTAGAGTGTATAATCAACACATCATCAGCTAAAGCACAAATAAAGGTTAAAGCTGATGATCAAACTACATCTCAGGCCTTCTCAGACCTGTTCCAATCAGCGTTGTCCAAATTTGGCTTGTCGTAAACATGAAGTTGCCTTCTCGCTTCCATGCTCAGCTGAATACTATGGGTTTTCTCCCTTCATTTGTAATGAGATTTCCTCTCTCTGTCTCTGCGGAAGAAACAAAAAATGAAAAGTGAATTAGAAGATCAAACCGATAAACCCTTTTCCGGGTAGCAGTAGATCAGTGTATAATGTGATTTAAGATGACAATCGCGTTTTCTTTTCTTTTCTTCCTTGTTTTCCATTGGTTGATAATGGTTTTTGAATAGGAGAGCTGAGGTGTTCTCTGTTTACATAAGGAATCACACATTGCAAGAATACTGAAACAATTGTTACCGGTTGTGAAGTTAGGTTTGTACTTGTACATTTGTGTCGATTTTTCGGATAAAGTTGCAAAAGCCAGGAATATATATATATTTTTATCAAGAACGGAAGCATTAAGGAATGTTATTGTCGTAAATTTCTTCTGGGCAGTACATGGTTAATTTAGACAATTTGAATTAAAACTATCAAACCGGTTATAAATACTTCAAGAAAACTTACAATAACAGGGTTAATTTAGACAATTGCGTGAAGCGAGCTTTCCAGGGCGACAATTTTAAAAGCATCCTCAAGCTGCTCATCCTCAATTTTATAATACTGATGTAGACTCTGGTTGCACCTTTACTCTTAACAACATTTAGAACCAAGTGTGAAAGCAACACTGTCGCTGTCACTCTCAAAGTCCCAAAGACTTTGGGACTTTATATTTTTTCTATATAAAGCTTATTACTACCACTTATAACTTAGAAAATTTTCCTAATAATGAAACAAGATCTTCACACTCTCTGGTATTTTTTTGACTCACCGTACTTGAATAAATCGCTTATTCGCTTGCAAACTATTGAAAGTTTAAGTTTTCGTTTTGTAAAACTTATTGTGTCCACAAGGGCGAAGCCAGGATTTTGGATTTAGAGGGGCCGAGACAAAAAGAAATTCAAGTTTGTGCAAGACAAATATATTAATATTTAAAAACTAAAATATTAAAAAAAAAAAAAACAAATGTAATACCGTTTAGTCTCATAATTCAAAAATTAATAAATAAAATAAACATAAATTTTAGAAATCAAAATGACGCTCTTTAAAATCTAAAAAATCATTTATAATCGAATATATACTCATATTTAATTATTGCAACATAGCGAGTATTAATATCTAGAACATCTATTTTTCATCTCTCACAAAATGAACTTACTACTTTAATTAATAATCTATTAAATCCAGTATTTCTTAGTGATTATGTTAATAATCTCTATGATATCTATTCATTAAATACATTATTAAATATTAACATATGAATAATTTATTCTTAAAACAATTATGATCACATGCTCATAGCTGTCGATGCTCCTCATATCAAACTTCTTAGATATATTGGACTTTAAAGAGTAATAACTATGTTTATAATTAAAAATAATAATGTGATGGGTCAAATATATCTTTACTTATATAACACATTCTGACAATTTTATACATGGCATATTTGTTGAAAATATTTTGGTTTGGGGGGTGCATGGCCCTTGTCGACCCCCGCCTATCTCCTCCCCTGCCAGGGGCAAAGCCAGGATTTTGGTTTTAGGGACCGAGACAAAAAGAAATTCAAGTTTGTGCAAGGTAAATATATTAATATTTAAAAACTAAATTATTAAAAAAAAAAAAAAAACAAATGTAATACCGTTTAATCTCATAAATTAATAAATAAAATAAACATAAGTTTTAGGAATCAATTGAGAATCAATTGCAAGTTTGCAACATAAAATATATACCCAATAATACCGTTTAATTGAAAAATTATCTTGTAAATTATCTTGTTACTCGTAAAGTTTGACAAGTGCATACAATTTATATTTATTGTCAGGACGAACTGATAAAAAATATATATATATATATATATATATTAGGAGGGGTATCCCAAATTGAATCTACAGATATTATGAAATCCCAGCAAATAGTTTGTTATATCCCTTCCAAAATATCCTCCACCAATCTAGTTTTTCCTTAATGAACAAAAGCAATCCTATCGGACCATAAACTCTACAAAAGCACACAATTGAACTCAAAATCCTCCTGTTTAACCTTACTAAAATAACCATTTAATAAGGTAATAGCAACACAACCATTTGATGTCCAAGAATTGGTACCAAAAAAAAAAAAAAAAAAAAAAACAGTTTTGCTCTGGAAAAGTGTATGAGCCAGAGTTTCCAAATGATCACCACATCTAAATTATAAATTAAATATAACAATAAAAATAATAAATATGGGAGGATGAGTGACCTTTTGCTTAATTTTTGATGGACCCAAATTTCAGTCTGATATTTTATTTTTGTTCGTTATTTGTTATCTTTTATTTTAATTTAATTACTAAGATTTTGAAAAAGTGAAATAGCTAAAAAAAAAAAAATTATAAAAAATTAATTTAAGGGTAATATTGAAATTTTAAAAATATAAATTTTGGAGTGTATATACAATTTTACGGGAATGCAAATATCATGACACAGCGAGTCAGCGATCCGCACTAGAAGCAATCGAGCAACACCCATCACTTGGAAAAAACAATGGCATTAGCTTCCAGGGTTTTATCAATGGCTCGCTCTAGCACTAGTTCTAGCAGGTGCTCAGTTCATGGTCAATTTGAACGTTTGTTTTGTAACCAACAAGTCTCATCTCCTACTCCTCTGCTCAATAGATTGCTCCAAATTCCAAAATCACAAATCAAAACCACACTTGACTCCGACGACACTTCTCAATTCTCCTGGGATTCACATTCACTCCTCACCACTCTCCGATCCTCTTCTCCTGAGAAAGCTCAATTGGTATTTTTACAACTCATTAATTTATTGTTTTAATTAGTATTCAGAAATTCAATTGTGGGTTCATTTGATTTTATATTTTAGGGTAATTAGTTTTTGTTTAAGCGCAATGTAATCTCATGTATGTCAAATCATTTAATTGGTCAGGTTTTAGAATGGAGATTGGAAAAATTGCTTAAGGAGAATGAAACATGTTTAGATCAGTACTCTAGGTTGATAACTCTCTGTGGAAAGATTCGAAATGTATCTCTTGCTATGCGTGTTTTTACTCTGATGGAGTCTCGTGGAATCAAGCCTGATTCTTCAGTTTTCGATTCCCTTATAAGTGCTTGCTTGTGCTCTGGTGATGTAGTGACAGCCCTTAGCTTGTTTGAGATAATGATGGGATCCGAGGACTATAAACCCACTTCCGAAACTTATGACACTTTCGTGTCAGGTTTTTCGAGCTTAGGAAATGCTGATGCTATGCAGAAATGGTACTTAGCGAAAAAGGCTGCTGGGTTTTCTGCTAATGTTCAAACGTATGAGTCTCTCGTATTTGGTTGTGTTAAGTTGAGAGATTTTGATGGCGCTGTTGGATATTTTAAAGAAATGATGTCGTTAGGATTTATGCCTAGCATGGCTGTGATAGAGAATGTTCTTGATGGGCTTTGTAAGTGTAGAAATGTAGTTAAAGTTAAAGAGTTCTTGAAGTTTTTGTTAGACGGAGGATGGAAAATTAACTTGTATATGGCTGAGAAGCTTGTAAAATTGTATTGTGAACTTGGGAAAGTGGATGAAATGGAGGAGCTGCTTGTAACATTGATGAAGACCGATCAGGTTCATGAAGTTTTGCAGAAGGTACACTGCGGGATCATAAGAATGTATGCCATGTTAGATAGATTGGATGATGTAGAGTATTCGGTGGGGAGGATGGGGAAAGAAGGGTTCTCATTCAAATTCGCAGATGATGTCGAGAAGGTAATCTGTTCATACTTCAGGTGCGAAGCCTATGACAGATTAGACCTGTTTTTGGACCATATTCAGGATTCTTATAAGCTCACGAGATCAACTTATGATTTTTTGATTGCTGGATATCGGAGAGCTAGATTATCTGAGAAATTGGATCGGGTGATAAATGATATGAAATTGAAGGGATTTATTTACCTTGATTAGTTGAGTTTTTCTGTTGGAGTAAGTTATTCAATATGTTTCAATCTTTTGGGGTGCAGTTCATTCTCCTCATCAGATTCTTCAAGATGTGGTTCGTCTTTCTCCTCACTTTCAACGGATATTTCAAGATGTAAAATTGCGACCAGACTTACTTGAAGGCTTTTCAAAAATGTCATTTTGAAATGCAAAAAATGATGATCTTTCCAATGATGTGCAATTCACTGCTTTTATATGTGTCCCTGCTGGAAGCTGCGGTAAATCTCTAAGCCTTCTGCAATAGCTGATGTCTAGGGTATGTAGTTTAGAGAGATTTATGATGCTTCCAGGAATACTCACAAAATGGTTTCTGTCCAAAACTAATCTTTGCAGTGAAGTTAAGTCCCCAAGACCGTCCGGTAATTTTGTAATTCCACAATCACTTGGATTTAGTTCGTACAAATTCTCCAAACCTAACAAATTAGGAGGCAATAACAAACCTACCCCATTCACACCCACGACTAGAACTTCCAATCTCACGTAGGTCCCTCAACTTTATAAGACAGAGCTCGGTTGTTTATCAATCAAATTAACAACAGATTTACAATTTGAATTACAAGTTTAAAACTATCAAACCAGTTATAAACACTACAAGAAAACTTACAATAACAAGGTTAATTTAGACAATTGCATGAAGCGAGCTTTCCAGGGCGACAATTTTAAAAGCATCCACAAGCTGCTCATCCTCAATTTTATAATACCATACTCGTTCGAACTCATGGCTAGATGTAGACTCTGGTAACTGGTTGCACCTTTACTCTTAGCAACGTTTAGAACTAAGCGTGAAAGCAAGCAACACTGTCGCTGTCACTTTCAAAGTCTCAAAGACTTTGGGACTTTATATTTTTTCTATATAAAGCTTATTACTTAAACACTTATAACTTATAAAATTTTCCTAATAATGAAACAATATCTTCACACTCTCTGCTTTTTTTTTTTTTTTTTGGACTCACCATACTTGAATAAATTGCTTATTCGCTTGCAAACTATTGAAAGTTTAGGTTTTCGTTTTGTAAAACGTACCGTGTCCATAGGGGTGAAGCCAGGATTTTGGCTTTAAGGGGGCCAAGACAAAAAGAAATTACAGTTTATGCAAGATAAATATATTAATATTTTAAAACTAAATTACTAAAAAATAAAACAAATGTAATACCGTTTAGTCTCATAATTCATAAATTAATAAATAAAATAAACATAAGTTTTAGGAATCAAAATGACGCTCTTTAAAATCTAAAAAATCATTTATAATCGAATCTATACTCATATTTAATTCTTGTAATTGAGAATCAATCGTAAGAGGAGCGCGAGAGAGGCAAGCAATGGCCAAAAGCCATTGGAGGGCAGCCCATAAGGAGGCCGTGAGCCTCGTGGCCCACACATCCATCTGCACCGTGAGGCTCATGCACCTCTCACGGGGAGAGTGATGTGTCCTCCTCTAATTGGGCACTAAAACTCCCTCTTTCTCTCTTTTAAATATTCTCCTCCTTCCCTCCAAACACATGTGAAGAAAAATTGAAAAGATAGAGAGCTGAAATTTTCTTCAAGTTTTTGATTTCTTGTTTTAATCATAACTCTCTCATTTCAACTCGAAATCGAGTGATTCAAAAACCAAAAATGTTGGTCTTGAAGAGAAGAACAAACTCCAAGAATTTTTAGAGTCAAATGATTTCGTGATTTTTCGCAGTAAGTTGATTTCAGTCCGAGTCTCATCATTTGTAGGTGAAACATCTTCTTCTCACTTTCTCTTTTGATCATCTCATTTAATCTTCCTATTTGATAGATGAAATGTATTAAGAATGATGTTAGTTCATACTCTAGGTTTGTTTGATCGATTGATTGTTGAGTTTTAGCTTTGTGATCTCATTTGAACATGTTTTAGCTAAACTTGATTAACTTGAAATTAATTCTAGAAATGACTTGTATGATGTGCTTCATGACGATTTCTAGGTTTAATTTCATGATCTAAGAACTAGGATTTTTGAGGGATATATTGAATATTCTAATCTTGTTCTTATTAATTCACATGCTTTGATTTATAGATACATTTGTGATTGTTTGTTGAAAGCATATTCATAAAGCTTGATTGATTATCTTGCTTCCATTTGATTGTGTTGTGAATAATTTGCATCACCTAGATCAAAGCCTTGTAATAGGTGGAAGTCTCTTTCAAAGTGAGTGAAACTTTGATTAGAGCAAGAAGTCTTGACTAGGACATTTGGTCTGGATAGTCAAGCAAAAGACTTAGCTAGGAGTGTGGTACTCCGGATGGTTAAGTTAGGGGAGCTTGACTAGGATCTTTGTGATCCAGATAGCTAAGTAAGAAACCTTCCTAGAGACTTGAGAGTCTTGGATAGGAAGTTGTTTCCTAGAGGTGTAGGACACATCTCGGATAGGAAGTAGGCTAGGTGATTCACTAGGCCCGAGGGTAGACTAATAGTTAATAGCTTAGGGTGGATATCATGTATTGATTGCCCCGAGTGTGTAAGTCTTTTTCATCATAGTGAATTGATTGCCGGTGGTTGTGGTATCAACCTGTGGATGTTTCCTCTTTGAGGTTTTACCTCGTAAAAACAATTGTGTCAAGTTTTGTTTTTATGTTTTTTTATCTTCCAAATTTTTGTATTGATTGCATCACTTGTATATTGATTTCCACATGTGTTAGTTAAATTAATTCAATTGTTAAGACTCATCAAGTGTGCTTTTAATTGTTGTATTACGCAAAACCGAATTTGGAAGAATTTGGGTCTAAACACCTATTCACACCCCCCCCCCCCCCCCCCCCCCCCCCCCCTACACCCTTCTCTCTAGGTATATTCTACATTATTGATTAAGGGAATTTCAGTCCAAGTGACAAGAAAGGTCTTGGCTTTGAAGATGACAAGAAGATCTCCACTCCTAACAAGACCATGTTTGTCAAGAGTTTGAGCAACAAAGAACCTTCACTGGTGCAAAATCCTAGGAAGAAGATTGATCTAGGACAATATTCACATAATGCACAAGTGAATAAGGCACCAAGAAGTCAACCTCAAGCTTAACCAAAAACGGCTCCTCAAGCTATCTTTCCTTAACACACGGCTCACCAAGGAAAGAGACTAATCATACAAGCTCAACCAATGAAGCAATCTATACCGGTTCAACAACGAAGAATGAATGAATGAACCAATTCAACCATTGAAAATAATTATGGCGTCCTAATATTATCTAGGGGAGTGAATAGATTTTAATCAAGTTATATTACCAAATTCTTGATTAGTCAATATTCCAAATTTAATCCCCAAAATAGTCACAAAATAAAATCAAGTGTAATAATGCGGAATTTAAAGATACTCCATTTTTACGTGGAAACCTTCAATAAGGAAAAACCACAGGCTGTTATGTGCGCTACACACGAACCTCAAATTCACTAATCTCACTAATTTTGCCTTGAAAAAAAAAATAGAATTATTGTTGAATCTTTTTGTTGTCTTCGGTGAATATGTTGTAAAAAAATTTAATGTTGAAGTGGTATGTTGCTAGATCTTATTTTGTTTTCCTATGCTTACCTGTGAAGCATTATTTATCTGGTGTTATCAAAAAAAAAATTCAAGTCACATTATATGGTTCCATGGACTCAATCATTCCTCTAAATATGTCCGGTGGAGATATGTAGTTTCTTTTAGATTAGTTTCTGAGCTTCTCTTTTAGTACCTTCAGCTGATGAAAATGTTAAACTCATAAGAGTGCAATAAGGAAAGGTGTGGTTTACAAATTGGGCGCATTGGTTCTCTTCAAAACTATTACAAATGTGTCGGAAGGTGTGCTATTATATTTCAAACAAATGGGCTGGAAGGTGTAATAGTTTGTCTTGTGTGTGCTGGACAATATGTTCCAGCAGAAGTGAAAAATTGAACAAACTATTGCCTTTTCTTTTTTCTTTTCTCTTCAAAACTATTACAAACTTTTCACTTCTACTGTGCTATTACAAATTGGGCCCATTGGACAAAAAACTCTAAATTGTGCCCATAAGTTTGTACAAAATACTCTGAATTAACATTATAAAACACCAACTCAAAACTATTGAAACCCTATTCTGCATACAGAAGTGAGAGAATATCTCATTTTCCGGTATGATTTTTTATCTGTATAATCGAATGGATACAATTTGCTTGATTATACTTGCTTAGATTGTATTTTCCAAATAGGACTTAAGAGCTGACTAATGAGGTAGATAAAGCTTGAGAAATCTTCATCTTAATTATCTATTTTCCTATTCTTGTCTTACTTCGAAGCTATTACATAGGAATGTCAAAAACCCAAAGCCATGAGAATATGAAAAGTAAAAAAGAAGCAAAATACATATAGATGCATGATAGGCCAATATGAGATATAGGCTGTAGAAGCAACACTAATAAATAAAATGTTTGCTACCTATTTTTTAAGCTTTCTCTATCAGTGATTTCAGTCTTCACCCACTCTTTTGAAAATAAATCTTTGACCTAATATTTACTAATTTTGCCTTGAAAAAAAAATAGAATTATTGTTGAATCTTTTTGTTGTCTTCGGTGAATATGTTGTAAAAAAATTGAATGTTGAAGTGGTATGTTGCTAGATCTTATTTTGTTTTCCTATGCTTACTTGTGAATCATTATTTATCTGGTGTTATCAAAAAAAAAAAAAATTCAAGTCACATTATATGGTTCCATAGTCTTAATCATTCCTCTAAATATGTCCGGTGGAGATATGTAGTTTCTTTTAGATTAGTTTCTAAGCTTCTCTTTTAGTACCTTCAGCTGATGAAAATGTTAAACTCATAAGAGTGCAATAAGGAAAGGTGTGGTTTACAAATTGGGCTCATTGGTTCTCTTCAAAACTATTACAAATGTGCCGGAAGGTGTGCTATTATGTTTCAAAAAAATGGGCCGGAAGGTGTAATAGTTTGTTTTGTGTGTGCTGGACAATATGTTCCAGCAGAAGTGAAAAATTGGACAAACTATTGCCTTTTCTTTTTTCTTTTCTCTTCAAAACTATTATAAACTTTTCACTTCTGCTGTGCTATTACAAATTGAGCTCATTGGACAAAAAACTCTAAATTGTGCCAATAAGTTTGTACAAAATACTCTGAATTGACATTATAAAACACCACCTCAAAATTATTGAAACCTTATTCTGCATACAGAAGTGAGAGAATATCTCGTTTTCCGGTATGTTTTTTTATCTGTATAATCGAATGAATACAATTTGCTTGATTATACTTGCTTGAATTGTATTTTCCAATTATGACTTAAGAGCTGACTAATGAGGTAGTTAAAGCTTGAGAAATCTTCATCTTGATTATCTATTTTCCTATTCTTGTCTTACTTCCAAGCTATTACATAGGAATGTCAAAAACCAAAAGCCATGAAAATGTGAAAAGTAAACAGGAAGCAAAATACATATAGATGCATGATAGGTCAACAGGAGATATAGGCTGTAGAAGCAACACTAATAAACAAAATGTTTGCTACCTATTTTATAAGCTTCCTCTATCAGTGATTTCAGTCTTCACCCACTCTTTTGAAAATAAATCTTTGACCTAATATTAACTAATTTTGCCTTGAAAAAAAAAATAGAATTATTGTTGAATCTTTTTGTTGTCTTCGGTGAATATGTTGTAAAAAAATTTAATGTTGAAGTGGTATGTTGCTAGATCTTATTTTGTTTTCCTATGCTTACCTGTGAAGCATTATTTATCTGGTGTTATCAAAAAAAAAATTCAAGTCACATTATATGGTTCCATGGACTCAATCATTCCTCTAAATATGTCCGGTGGAGATATGTAGTTTCTTTTAGATTAGTTTCTGAGCTTCTCTTTTAGTACCTTCAGCTGATGAAAATGTTAAACTCATAAGAGTGCAATAAGGAAAGGTGTGGTTTACAAATTGGGCGCATTGGTTCTCTTCAAAACTATTACAAATGTGTCGGAAGGTGTGCTATTATATTTCAAACAAATGGGCTGGAAGGTGTAATAGTTTGTCTTGTGTGTGCTGGACAATATGTTCCAGCAGAAGTGAAAAATTGAACAAACTATTGCCTTTTCTTTTTTCTTTTCTCTTCAAAACTATTACAAACTTTTCACTTCTACTGTGCTATTACAAATTGGGCCCATTGGACAAAAAACTCTAAATTGTGCCCATAAGTTTGTACAAAATACTCTGAATTAACATTATAAAACACCAACTCAAAACTATTGAAACCCTATTCTGCATACAGAAGTGAGAGAATATCTCATTTTCCGGTATGATTTTTTATCTGTATAATCGAATGGATACAATTTGCTTGATTATACTTGCTTAGATTGTATTTTCCAAATAGGACTTAAGAGCTGACTAATGAGGTAGATAAAGCTTGAGAAATCTTCATCTTAATTATCTATTTTCCTATTCTTGTCTTACTTCGAAGCTATTACATAGGAATGTCAAAAACCCAAAGCCATGAGAATATGAAAAGTAAAAAAGAAGCAAAATACATATAGATGCATGATAGGCCAATATGAGATATAGGCTGTAGAAGCAACACTAATAAATAAAATGTTTGCTACCTATTTTTTAAGCTTTCTCTATCAGTGATTTCAGTCTTCACCCACTCTTTTGAAAATAAATCTTTGACCTAATATTTACTAATTTTGCCTTGAAAAAAAAATAGAATTATTGTTGAATCTTTTTGTTGTCTTCGGTGAATATGTTGTAAAAAAATTGAATGTTGAAGTGGTATGTTGCTAGATCTTATTTTGTTTTCCTATGCTTACTTGTGAATCATTATTTATCTGGTGTTATCAAAAAAAAAAAAAATTCAAGTCACATTATATGGTTCCATAGTCTTAATCATTCCTCTAAATATGTCCGGTGGAGATATGTAGTTTCTTTTAGATTAGTTTCTAAGCTTCTCTTTTAGTACCTTCAGCTGATGAAAATGTTAAACTCATAAGAGTGCAATAAGGAAAGGTGTGGTTTACAAATTGGGCTCATTGGTTCTCTTCAAAACTATTACAAATGTGCCGGAAGGTGTGCTATTATGTTTCAAAAAAATGGGCCGGAAGGTGTAATAGTTTGTTTTGTGTGTGCTGGACAATATGTTCCAGCAGAAGTGAAAAATTGGACAAACTATTGCCTTTTCTTTTTTCTTTTCTCTTCAAAACTATTATAAACTTTTCACTTCTGCTGTGCTATTACAAATTGAGCTCATTGGACAAAAAACTCTAAATTGTGCCAATAAGTTTGTACAAAATACTCTGAATTGACATTATAAAACACCACCTCAAAATTATTGAAACCTTATTCTGCATACAGAAGTGAGAGAATATCTCGTTTTCCGGTATGTTTTTTTATCTGTATAATCGAATGAATACAATTTGCTTGATTATACTTGCTTGAATTGTATTTTCCAATTATGACTTAAGAGCTGACTAATGAGGTAGTTAAAGCTTGAGAAATCTTCATCTTGATTATCTATTTTCCTATTCTTGTCTTACTTCCAAGCTATTACATAGGAATGTCAAAAACCAAAAGCCATGAAAATGTGAAAAGTAAACAGGAAGCAAAATACATATAGATGCATGATAGGTCAACAGGAGATATAGGCTGTAGAAGCAACACTAATAAACAAAATGTTTGCTACCTATTTTATAAGCTTCCTCTATCAGTGATTTCAGTCTTCACCCACTCTTTTGAAAATAAATCTTTGACCTAATATTAACTAATTTTGCCTTGAAAAAAAAAATAGAATTATTGTTGAATCTTTTTGTTGTCTTCGGTGAATATGTTGTAAAAAAATTTAATGTTGAAGTGGTATGTTGCTAGATCTTATTTTGTTTTCCTATGCTTACCTGTGAAGCATTATTTATCTGGTGTTATCAAAAAAAAAATTCAAGTCACATTATATGGTTCCATGGACTCAATCATTCCTCTAAATATGTCCGGTGGAGATATGTAGTTTCTTTTAGATTAGTTTCTGAGCTTCTCTTTTAGTACCTTCAGCTGATGAAAATGTTAAACTCATAAGAGTGCAATAAGGAAAGGTGTGGTTTACAAATTGGGCGCATTGGTTCTCTTCAAAACTATTACAAATGTGTCGGAAGGTGTGCTATTATATTTCAAACAAATGGGCTGGAAGGTGTAATAGTTTGTCTTGTGTGTGCTGGACAATATGTTCCAGCAGAAGTGAAAAATTGAACAAACTATTGCCTTTTCTTTTTTCTTTTCTCTTCAAAACTATTACAAACTTTTCACTTCTACTGTGCTATTACAAATTGGGCCCATTGGACAAAAAACTCTAAATTGTGCCCATAAGTTTGTACAAAATACTCTGAATTAACATTATAAAACACCAACTCAAAACTATTGAAACCCTATTCTGCATACAGAAGTGAGAGAATATCTCATTTTCCGGTATGATTTTTTATCTGTATAATCGAATGGATACAATTTGCTTGATTATACTTGCTTAGATTGTATTTTCCAAATAGGACTTAAGAGCTGACTAATGAGGTAGATAAAGCTTGAGAAATCTTCATCTTAATTATCTATTTTCCTATTCTTGTCTTACTTCGAAGCTATTACATAGGAATGTCAAAAACCCAAAGCCATGAGAATATGAAAAGTAAAAAAGAAGCAAAATACATATAGATGCATGATAGGCCAATATGAGATATAGGCTGTAGAAGCAACACTAATAAATAAAATGTTTGCTACCTATTTTTTAAGCTTTCTCTATCAGTGATTTCAGTCTTCACCCACTCTTTTGAAAATAAATCTTTGACCTAATATTTACTAATTTTGCCTTGAAAAAAAAATAGAATTATTGTTGAATCTTTTTGTTGTCTTCGGTGAATATGTTGTAAAAAAATTGAATGTTGAAGTGGTATGTTGCTAGATCTTATTTTGTTTTCCTATGCTTACTTGTGAATCATTATTTATCTGGTGTTATCAAAAAAAAAAAAAATTCAAGTCACATTATATGGTTCCATAGTCTTAATCATTCCTCTAAATATGTCCGGTGGAGATATGTAGTTTCTTTTAGATTAGTTTCTAAGCTTCTCTTTTAGTACCTTCAGCTGATGAAAATGTTAAACTCATAAGAGTGCAATAAGGAAAGGTGTGGTTTACAAATTGGGCTCATTGGTTCTCTTCAAAACTATTACAAATGTGCCGGAAGGTGTGCTATTATGTTTCAAAAAAATGGGCCGGAAGGTGTAATAGTTTGTTTTGTGTGTGCTGGACAATATGTTCCAGCAGAAGTGAAAAATTGGACAAACTATTGCCTTTTCTTTTTTCTTTTCTCTTCAAAACTATTATAAACTTTTCACTTCTGCTGTGCTATTACAAATTGAGCTCATTGGACAAAAAACTCTAAATTGTGCCAATAAGTTTGTACAAAATACTCTGAATTGACATTATAAAACACCACCTCAAAATTATTGAAACCTTATTCTGCATACAGAAGTGAGAGAATATCTCGTTTTCCGGTATGTTTTTTTATCTGTATAATCGAATGAATACAATTTGCTTGATTATACTTGCTTGAATTGTATTTTCCAATTATGACTTAAGAGCTGACTAATGAGGTAGTTAAAGCTTGAGAAATCTTCATCTTGATTATCTATTTTCCTATTCTTGTCTTACTTCCAAGCTATTACATAGGAATGTCAAAAACCAAAAGCCATGAAAATGTGAAAAGTAAACAGGAAGCAAAATACATATAGATGCATGATAGGTCAACAGGAGATATAGGCTGTAGAAGCAACACTAATAAACAAAATGTTTGCTACCTATTTTATAAGCTTCCTCTATCAGTGATTTCAGTCTTCACCCACTCTTTTGAAAATAAATCTTTGACCTAATATTAACTAATTTTGCCTTGAAAAAAAAAATAGAATTATTGTTGAATCTTTTTGTTGTCTTCGGTGAATATGTTGTAAAAAAATTTAATGTTGAAGTGGTATGTTGCTAGATCTTATTTTGTTTTCCTATGCTTACCTGTGAAGCATTATTTATCTGGTGTTATCAAAAAAAAAATTCAAGTCACATTATATGGTTCCATGGACTCAATCATTCCTCTAAATATGTCCGGTGGAGATATGTAGTTTCTTTTAGATTAGTTTCTGAGCTTCTCTTTTAGTACCTTCAGCTGATGAAAATGTTAAACTCATAAGAGTGCAATAAGGAAAGGTGTGGTTTACAAATTGGGCGCATTGGTTCTCTTCAAAACTATTACAAATGTGTCGGAAGGTGTGCTATTATATTTCAAACAAATGGGCTGGAAGGTGTAATAGTTTGTCTTGTGTGTGCTGGACAATATGTTCCAGCAGAAGTGAAAAATTGAACAAACTATTGCCTTTTCTTTTTTCTTTTCTCTTCAAAACTATTACAAACTTTTCACTTCTACTGTGCTATTACAAATTGGGCCCATTGGACAAAAAACTCTAAATTGTGCCCATAAGTTTGTACAAAATACTCTGAATTAACATTATAAAACACCAACTCAAAACTATTGAAACCCTATTCTGCATACAGAAGTGAGAGAATATCTCATTTTCCGGTATGATTTTTTATCTGTATAATCGAATGGATACAATTTGCTTGATTATACTTGCTTAGATTGTATTTTCCAAATAGGACTTAAGAGCTGACTAATGAGGTAGATAAAGCTTGAGAAATCTTCATCTTAATTATCTATTTTCCTATTCTTGTCTTACTTCGAAGCTATTACATAGGAATGTCAAAAACCCAAAGCCATGAGAATATGAAAAGTAAAAAAGAAGCAAAATACATATAGATGCATGATAGGCCAATATGAGATATAGGCTGTAGAAGCAACACTAATAAATAAAATGTTTGCTACCTATTTTTTAAGCTTTCTCTATCAGTGATTTCAGTCTTCACCCACTCTTTTGAAAATAAATCTTTGACCTAATATTTACTAATTTTGCCTTGAAAAAAAAATAGAATTATTGTTGAATCTTTTTGTTGTCTTCGGTGAATATGTTGTAAAAAAATTGAATGTTGAAGTGGTATGTTGCTAGATCTTATTTTGTTTTCCTATGCTTACTTGTGAATCATTATTTATCTGGTGTTATCAAAAAAAAAAAAAAATTCAAGTCACATTATATGGTTCCATAGTCTTAATCATTCCTCTAAATATGTCCGGTGGAGATATGTAGTTTCTTTTAGATTAGTTTCTAAGCTTCTCTTTTAGTACCTTCAGCTGATGAAAATGTTAAACTCATAAGAGTGCAATAAGGAAAGGTGTGGTTTACAAATTGGGCTCATTGGTTCTCTTCAAAACTATTACAAATGTGCCGGAAGGTGTGCTATTATGTTTCAAAAAAATGGGCCGGAAGGTGTAATAGTTTGTTTTGTGTGTGCTGGACAATATGTTCCAGCAGAAGTGAAAAATTGGACAAACTATTGCCTTTTCTTTTTTCTTTTCTCTTCAAAACTATTATAAACTTTTCACTTCTGCTGTGCTATTACAAATTGAGCTCATTGGACAAAAAACTCTAAATTGTGCCAATAAGTTTGTACAAAATACTCTGAATTGACATTATAAAACACCACCTCAAAATTATTGAAACCTTATTCTGCATACAGAAGTGAGAGAATATCTCGTTTTCCGGTATGTTTTTTTATCTGTATAATCGAATGAATACAATTTGCTTGATTATACTTGCTTGAATTGTATTTTCCAATTATGACTTAAGAGCTGACTAATGAGGTAGTTAAAGCTTGAGAAATCTTCATCTTGATTATCTATTTTCCTATTCTTGTCTTACTTCCAAGCTATTACATAGGAATGTCAAAAACCAAAAGCCATGAAAATGTGAAAAGTAAACAGGAAGCAAAATACATATAGATGCATGATAGGTCAACAGGAGATATAGGCTGTAGAAGCAACACTAATAAACAAAATGTTTGCTACCTATTTTATAAGCTTCCTCTATCAGTGATTTCAGTCTTCACCCACTCTTTTGAAAATAAATCTTTGACCTAATATTAACTAATTTTGCCTTGAAAAAAAAAATAGAATTATTGTTGAATCTTTTTGTTGTCTTCGGTGAATATGTTGTAAAAAAATTTAATGTTGAAGTGGTATGTTGCTAGATCTTATTTTGTTTTCCTATGCTTACCTGTGAAGCATTATTTATCTGGTGTTATCAAAAAAAAAATTCAAGTCACATTATATGGTTCCATGGACTCAATCATTCCTCTAAATATGTCCGGTGGAGATATGTAGTTTCTTTTAGATTAGTTTCTGAGCTTCTCTTTTAGTACCTTCAGCTGATGAAAATGTTAAACTCATAAGAGTGCAATAAGGAAAGGTGTGGTTTACAAATTGGGCGCATTGGTTCTCTTCAAAACTATTACAAATGTGTCGGAAGGTGTGCTATTATATTTCAAACAAATGGGCTGGAAGGTGTAATAGTTTGTCTTGTGTGTGCTGGACAATATGTTCCAGCAGAAGTGAAAAATTGAACAAACTATTGCCTTTTCTTTTTTCTTTTCTCTTCAAAACTATTACAAACTTTTCACTTCTACTGTGCTATTACAAATTGGGCCCATTGGACAAAAAACTCTAAATTGTGCCCATAAGTTTGTACAAAATACTCTGAATTAACATTATAAAACACCAACTCAAAACTATTGAAACCCTATTCTGCATACAGAAGTGAGAGAATATCTCATTTTCCGGTATGATTTTTTATCTGTATAATCGAATGGATACAATTTGCTTGATTATACTTGCTTAGATTGTATTTTCCAAATAGGACTTAAGAGCTGACTAATGAGGTAGATAAAGCTTGAGAAATCTTCATCTTAATTATCTATTTTCCTATTCTTGTCTTACTTCGAAGCTATTACATAGGAATGTCAAAAACCCAAAGCCATGAGAATATGAAAAGTAAAAAAGAAGCAAAATACATATAGATGCATGATAGGCCAATATGAGATATAGGCTGTAGAAGCAACACTAATAAATAAAATGTTTGCTACCTATTTTTTAAGCTTTCTCTATCAGTGATTTCAGTCTTCACCCACTCTTTTGAAAATAAATCTTTGACCTAATATTTACTAATTTTGCCTTGAAAAAAAAATAGAATTATTGTTGAATCTTTTTGTTGTCTTCGGTGAATATGTTGTAAAAAAATTGAATGTTGAAGTGGTATGTTGCTAGATCTTATTTTGTTTTCCTATGCTTACTTGTGAATCATTATTTATCTGGTGTTATCAAAAAAAAAAAAAAATTCAAGTCACATTATATGGTTCCATAGTCTTAATCATTCCTCTAAATATGTCCGGTGGAGATATGTAGTTTCTTTTAGATTAGTTTCTAAGCTTCTCTTTTAGTACCTTCAGCTGATGAAAATGTTAAACTCATAAGAGTGCAATAAGGAAAGGTGTGGTTTACAAATTGGGCTCATTGGTTCTCTTCAAAACTATTACAAATGTGCCGGAAGGTGTGCTATTATGTTTCAAAAAAATGGGCCGGAAGGTGTAATAGTTTGTTTTGTGTGTGCTGGACAATATGTTCCAGCAGAAGTGAAAAATTGGACAAACTATTGCCTTTTCTTTTTTCTTTTCTCTTCAAAACTATTATAAACTTTTCACTTCTGCTGTGCTATTACAAATTGAGCTCATTGGACAAAAAACTCTAAATTGTGCCAATAAGTTTGTACAAAATACTCTGAATTGACATTATAAAACACCACCTCAAAATTATTGAAACCTTATTCTGCATACAGAAGTGAGAGAATATCTCGTTTTCCGGTATGTTTTTTTATCTGTATAATCGAATGAATACAATTTGCTTGATTATACTTGCTTGAATTGTATTTTCCAATTATGACTTAAGAGCTGACTAATGAGGTAGTTAAAGCTTGAGAAATCTTCATCTTGATTATCTATTTTCCTATTCTTGTCTTACTTCCAAGCTATTACATAGGAATGTCAAAAACCAAAAGCCATGAAAATGTGAAAAGTAAACAGGAAGCAAAATACATATAGATGCATGATAGGTCAACAGGAGATATAGGCTGTAGAAGCAACACTAATAAACAAAATGTTTGCTACCTATTTTATAAGCTTCCTCTATCAGTGATTTCAGTCTTCACCCACTCTTTTGAAAATAAATCTTTGACCTAATATTAACTAATTTTGCCTTGAAAAAAAAAATAGAATTATTGTTGAATCTTTTTGTTGTCTTCGGTGAATATGTTGTAAAAAAATTTAATGTTGAAGTGGTATGTTGCTAGATCTTATTTTGTTTTCCTATGCTTACCTGTGAAGCATTATTTATCTGGTGTTATCAAAAAAAAAATTCAAGTCACATTATATGGTTCCATGGACTCAATCATTCCTCTAAATATGTCCGGTGGAGATATGTAGTTTCTTTTAGATTAGTTTCTGAGCTTCTCTTTTAGTACCTTCAGCTGATGAAAATGTTAAACTCATAAGAGTGCAATAAGGAAAGGTGTGGTTTACAAATTGGGCGCATTGGTTCTCTTCAAAACTATTACAAATGTGTCGGAAGGTGTGCTATTATATTTCAAACAAATGGGCTGGAAGGTGTAATAGTTTGTCTTGTGTGTGCTGGACAATATGTTCCAGCAGAAGTGAAAAATTGAACAAACTATTGCCTTTTCTTTTTTCTTTTCTCTTCAAAACTATTACAAACTTTTCACTTCTACTGTGCTATTACAAATTGGGCCCATTGGACAAAAAACTCTAAATTGTGCCCATAAGTTTGTACAAAATACTCTGAATTAACATTATAAAACACCAACTCAAAACTATTGAAACCCTATTCTGCATACAGAAGTGAGAGAATATCTCATTTTCCGGTATGATTTTTTATCTGTATAATCGAATGGATACAATTTGCTTGATTATACTTGCTTAGATTGTATTTTCCAAATAGGACTTAAGAGCTGACTAATGAGGTAGATAAAGCTTGAGAAATCTTCATCTTAATTATCTATTTTCCTATTCTTGTCTTACTTCGAAGCTATTACATAGGAATGTCAAAAACCCAAAGCCATGAGAATATGAAAAGTAAAAAAGAAGCAAAATACATATAGATGCATGATAGGCCAATATGAGATATAGGCTGTAGAAGCAACACTAATAAATAAAATGTTTGCTACCTATTTTTTAAGCTTTCTCTATCAGTGATTTCAGTCTTCACCCACTCTTTTGAAAATAAATCTTTGACCTAATATTTACTAATTTTGCCTTGAAAAAAAAATAGAATTATTGTTGAATCTTTTTGTTGTCTTCGGTGAATATGTTGTAAAAAAATTGAATGTTGAAGTGGTATGTTGCTAGATCTTATTTTGTTTTCCTATGCTTACTTGTGAATCATTATTTATCTGGTGTTATCAAAAAAAAAAAAAATTCAAGTCACATTATATGGTTCCATAGTCTTAATCATTCCTCTAAATATGTCCGGTGGAGATATGTAGTTTCTTTTAGATTAGTTTCTAAGCTTCTCTTTTAGTACCTTCAGCTGATGAAAATGTTAAACTCATAAGAGTGCAATAAGGAAAGGTGTGGTTTACAAATTGGGCTCATTGGTTCTCTTCAAAACTATTACAAATGTGCCGGAAGGTGTGCTATTATGTTTCAAAAAAATGGGCCGGAAGGTGTAATAGTTTGTTTTGTGTGTGCTGGACAATATGTTCCAGCAGAAGTGAAAAATTGGACAAACTATTGCCTTTTCTTTTTTCTTTTCTCTTCAAAACTATTATAAACTTTTCACTTCTGCTGTGCTATTACAAATTGAGCTCATTGGACAAAAAACTCTAAATTGTGCCAATAAGTTTGTACAAAATACTCTGAATTGACATTATAAAACACCACCTCAAAATTATTGAAACCTTATTCTGCATACAGAAGTGAGAGAAGATCTCGTTTTCCGGTATGTTTTTTTATCTGTATAATCGAATGAATACAATTTGCTTGATTATACTTGCTTGAATTGTATTTTCCAATTAGGACTTAAGAGCTGACTAATGAGGTAGTTAAAGCTTGAGAAATCTTCATCTTGATTATCTATTTTCCTATTCTTGTCTTACTTCCAAGCTATTACATAGGAATGTCAAAAACCAAAAGCCATGAAAATGTGAAAAGTAAACAGGAAGTAAAATACATATAGATGCATGATAGGTCAACAGGAGATATAGGCTGTAGAAGCAACACTAATAAACAAAATGTTTGCTACCTATTTTATAAGCTTTCTCTATCAGTGATTTCAGTCTTCACCGACTCTTTTGAAAATAAATCTTTGACCAAATATTAACTAATTTTGCCTTGAAAAAAAAAATAGAATTATTGTTGAATCTTTTTGTTGTCTTCGGTGAATATGTTGTAAAAAAATTGAATGTTGAAGTGGTATATTGCTAGATCTTATTTTGTTTTCCTATGCTTACTTGTGAAGCATTATTTATCCGGTGTTATCAAAAAAAAAAAAAATTCAAGTCACATTATATGGTTTCATAGTCTTAATCATTCCTCTAAATATGTCCGGTGGAGATATGTAGTTTCTTTTAGATTAGTTTCTAAGCTTCTCTTTTAGTACCTTCAGCTGATGAAAATGTTAAACTCATAAGAGTGCAATAAGGAAAGGTGTGGTTTACAAATTGGGCTCATTGGTTCTCTTCAAAACTATTACAAATGTGCCGGAAGGTGTGCTATTATGTTTCAAAAAAATGGGCCGGAAGGTGTAATAGTTTGTTTTGTGTGTGCTGGACAATATGTTCCAGCAGAAGTGAAAAATTGGACAAACTATTGCCTTTTCTTTTTTCTTTTCTCTTCAAAACTATTATAAACTTTTCACTTATGCTGTGCTATTACAAATTGGGCCCATTGGACAAGAAACTCTAAATTGTGCCAATAAGTTTGTACAAAATACTCTGAATTGACATTATAAAACACCACCTCAAAATTATTGAAACCTTATTCTGCATACAGAAGTGAGAGAAGATCTCGTTTTCCAGTATGTTTTTTTATCTGTATAATCGAATGAATACAATTTGCTTGATTATACTTGCTTGAATTGTATTTTTCAATTAGGACTTAAGAGCTGACTAATGAGGTAGTTAAAGCTTGAGAAATCTTCATCTTGATTATCTATTTTCCTATTCTTGTCTTACTTCCAAGCTATTAAATAGGAATGTCAAAAACCAAAAGCCATGAAAATGTGAAAAGTAAACAGGAAGCAAAATACATATAGATGCATGATAGGTCAACAGGAGATATAGGTTGTAGAAGCAACACTAATAAACAAAATGTTTGCTACCTATTTTATAAGCTTTCTCTATCAGTGATTTCAGTCTTCACCCACTCTTTTGAAAATAAATCTTTGACCTAATATTAACTAATTTTGCCTTGAAAAAAAAAATAGAATTATTGTTGAATCTTTTTGTTGTCTTCGGTGAATATGTTGTAAAAAAATTGAATGTTGAAGTGGTATGTTGCTAGATCTTATTTTGTTTTCCTATGCTTACTTGTGAAGCATTATTTATCTGGTGTTATCAAAAAAAAAAAAAAAATTCAAGTCACATTATATGGTTCCATAGTCTTAATCATTCCTCTAAATATGTCCGGTGGAGATATGTAGTTTCTTTTATATTAGTTTCTGAGCTTCTCTTTTAGTACCTTCAGCTGATGAAAATGTTAAACTCATAAGAGTGTAATAAGGAAAGGTGTGGTTTACAAATTGGGCTCATTGGTTCTCTTCAAAACTATTACAAATGTGTCGAAAGGTGTGCTATTATGTTTCAAAAAAATGGGCCGGAAGGTGTAATAGTTTGTTTTGTGTGTGCTGGACAATATGTTCCAGCAGAAGTGAAAAATTGGACAAACTATTGCCTTTTCTTTTTTCTTTTCTCTTCAAAACTATTATAAACTTTTCACTTCTGCTGTGCTATTACAAATTGGGCCCATTGGACAAAAAACTCTAAATTGTGCCAATAAGTTTGTACAAAATACTCTGAATTGACATTATAAAACACCACCTCAAAATTATTGAAACCTTATTCTGCATACAGAAGTGAGAGAAGATCTCGTTTTCCGGTATGTTTTTTTATCTGTACAATCGAATGAATACAATTTGCTTGATTATACTTGCTTGAATTGTATTTTCCAATTAGGACTTAAGAGCTGACTAATGAGGTAGTTAAAGCTTGAGAAATCTTCATCTTGATTATCTATTTTCCTATTCTTGTCTTACTTCCAAGCTATTACATAGGAATGTCAAAAACCAAAAGCCATGAAAATGTGAAAAGTAAACAGGAAGCAAAATACATATAGATGCATGATAGGTCAACAGGAGATATAGGTTGTAGAAGCAACACTAATAAACAAAATGTTTGCTACCTATTTTATAAGCTTTCTCTATCAGTGATTTTAGTCTTCACCCACTCTTTTGAAAATAAATCTTTGACCTAATATTAACTAATTTTGCCTTGAAAAAAAAAATAGAATTATTGTTGAATCTTTTTGTTGTCTTCGGTGAATATGTTGTAAAAAAATTGAATGTTGAAGTGGTATGTTGCTAGATCTTATTTTGTTTTCCTATGCTTACTTGTGAAGCATTATTTATCTGGTGTTATCAAAAAAAAATAAAAAATTCAAGTCACATTATATGGTTCCATAGTCTTAATCATTCCTCTAAATATGTCCGGTGGAGATATGTAGTTTCTTTTCGATTAGTTTCTGAGCTTCTCTTTTAGTACCTTCAGCTGATGAAAATGTTAAACTCATAAGAGTGCAATAAGGAAAGGTGTGGTTTACAAATTGGGCTCATTGGTTCTCTTCAAAACTATTACAAATGTGCCGGAAGGTGTGCTATTATGTTTCAAAAAAATGGGCCGGAAGGTGTAATAGTTTGTTTTGTGTGTGCTGGACAATATGTTCCAGCAGAAGTGAAAAATTGGACAAACTATTGCCTTTTCTTTTTTCTTTTCTCTTCAAAACTATTATAAACTTTTCACTTATGCTGTGCTATTACAAATTGGGCCCATTGGACAAAAAACTCTAAATTGTGCCAATAAGTTTGTACAAAATACTCTGAATTGACATTATAAAACACCACCTCAAAATTATTGAAACCTTATTCTGCATACAGAAGTGAGAGAAGATCTCGTTTTCCGGTATGTTTTTTTATCTGTATAATCGAATGAATACAATTTGCTTGATTATACTTGCTTGAATTGTATTTTCCAATTAGGACTTAAGAGCTGACTAATGAGGTAGTTAAAGCTTGAGAAATCTTCATCTAGATTATCTATTTTCCTATTCTTGTCTTACTTCCAAGTTGTTACATAGGAATGTCAAAAACCAAAAGCCATGAAAATGTGAAAAGTAAACAGGAAGCAAAATACATATAAATGCATGATAGGTCAACAGGAGATATAGGCTGTAGAAGCAACACTAATAAACAAAATGTTTGCTACCTATTTTATAAGCTTTCTCTATCAGTGATTTCAGTCTTCACCCACTCTTTTGAAAATAAATCTTTGACCCAATATTAACTAATTTTGCCTTGAAAAAAAAAATAGAATTATTGTTGAATCTTTTTGTTGTCTTCGGTAAATATGTTGTAAAAAAATTTAATGTTGAAGTGGTATGTTGCTAGATCTTATTTTGTTTTCCTTTGCTTACCCGTGAAGCATTATTTATCTTGTGTTATCAAAAAAATTTTCAAGTAACATTATATGGTTCCATGGACTCAATCATTCCTCTAAATATGTCTTGTGGAGATATATAGTTTCTTTTAGATTAGTTTATGAGCTTCTCTTTTAGTATCTTCAGCTGAAGAAAATGTTGAACTCATAAGAGTGCAATAAGGAAATGTGTGGTTTACAAATTGGGCCCATTGGTTCTCTTCAAAACTATTACAAATGTGTCGAAAGGTGTGCTATTATGTTTCAAAAAAATGGGCCGAAAGGTGTAATAGTTTTTCTTGTGTGTGCTGGACAATATGTTCAACATAAGTGAAAAATTGGACAAACTATTGTCTTTTCTTTTTTCTTTTCTCTTCAAAACTATTACAAACTTTTCACTTCTACTGTGCTATTACAAATTGGGCCCATTGGACAAAAAACTCTAAATTGGGCCCATAAGTTTGTACAAAATACTTTGAATTGACATTATAAAACACCAACTCAAAACTATTGAAACCCTCTTCTGCATACAGAAGTGAGAGAAGATCTCATTTTCCGGTATGTTTTTTTATCTGTATAATCGAATGAATACAATTTGCTTGATTATACTTGCTTGAATTGTATTTTCCAGTTAGGACTTAAGAGCTGACTAATGAGGTAGATAAAGCTTGAGAAATCTTCATCTTGATTATCTATTTTCCTATTCTTGTCTTACTTCCAAGCTGTTACATAGGAATGTTAAAAACCAAAAGCCATGAAAATGTGAAAAGTTGACAGGAAGCAAAATACATATAGATGCATGATAGGCCAACAGGAGATATAGGCTGTAGAAGCAACACTAATAAACAAAATGTTTGCTACCTATTTTATAAGCTTTCTCTATCAGTGATTTCAGTCTTCACCCATTCTTTTGAAAAGAAATCTTTGACCTAATATTAATTAATTTTGCCTTGAAAAAAAAAAATAGAATTACTGTTGAATCTTTTTGTTGTCTTCGGTGAATATGTTGTAAAAAAATTTAATGTTGAAGTGGTGTGTTGCTAGATTTTATTTTGTTTTCCTATGCTTACCTGTGAAGTATTATTTATCTGGTGTTATCAAAAAAAAAAAATCAAGTCACATTACATGGTTCCATGGACTCTATCATTCCTCTAAATAGTCTGGTGGAGATATGTAGTTTCTTTTAGATTAGTTTCTTTTAGATTAGTTTCTAAGCTTCTCTTTTAGTACCTTCAGCTGATGAAAATGTTAAACTCATAAGAGTGTAATAAGGAAAGGTGTGGTTTACAAATTGGGCCCATTGGTTCTTTTCAAAACTATTACAAATGTGCCGAAAGGTGTGCTATTATGTTTCAAAAAAATGGGCCGAAAGGTGTAATAGTTTGTCTTGTGTGTGCTGGACAATATGTTCCAACAAAAGTGAAAAATTGGACAAACTATTGTCTTTTCTTTTTTCTTTTCTCTTTAAAACTATTACAAACTTTTCACTTATGCTTTACTATTACAAATTGGGCTCATTGGACAAAAAATTCTAAATTGTGCCCATAAGTTTGTATAAAATACACTGAATTGACATTATAAAACACCAACTCAAAACTATTGAAACCCTATTCTGCATACAGAAGTGAGAGAATATCTCATTTTCCGGTATTTTTTTTATCTGTATAATCGAATGAATACAATTTGCTTGATTATACTTGCTTGAATTGTATTTTCCAGTTAGGACTTAAGAGCTGACTAATGAGGTAGATAAAGCTTGAGAAACCTTTATCTTGATTATCTATTTTCCTATTCTTGTCTTACTTCCAAGTTGTAACATAGGAATGTTAAAAACCAAAAGCCATGAAAATATGAAAAGTAAACAGGAAGCAAAATACATATAGATGCATGATAGGTCAATAGGAAATATAGGTTGTAGAAGCAACACTAATAAACAAAATGTTTGCTACCTATTTTATAAGCTTTCTCTATTAGTGATTTCAATCTTCACCCACTCTTTTGAAAAGAAATCTTTGACCTAATATTAACTAATTTTGCCTTGAAAAAAAAAATAGAATTACTGTTGAATCTTTTTGTTGTCTTCGGTGAATATGTTGTAAAAAAATTTAATGTTGAAGTGGTGTGTTGCTAGATTTTATTTTGTTTTCCTATGCTTACCTGTGAAGTATTATTTATCTGGTGTTATCAAAAAAAAAAAAAATCAAGTCACATTATATGGTTCCATGGACTCTATCATTCCTCTAAATAGTTGGTAGAGATATGTAGTTTCTTTTAGATTAGTTTCTGAGCTTCTCTTTTAGTACTTTCAGCTGATGAAAGTGTTAAACTCATAAGAGTGCAATAAGGAAAGGTGAGGTTTACAAATTGGGCCCATTGGTTCTCTTCAAAACTATTACAAATGTGCCGGAAGGTGTGCTATTATGTTTCAAAAAAATGGGCCGGAAGGTGTAATAGTTTGTTTTGTATGTGCTGGACAATATGTTCCAACATAAGTGAAAAATTGGACAAACTATTGCCTTTTCTTTTTCTTTTCTCTTCAAAACTATTACAAACTTTTCACTTCTGTTGTACTATTACAAATTAGGCCCAATGGACAAAAAACTCTAAATTTTGCCAATAAGTTTGTACAAAATACTCTGAATTGACATTATAAAACATCAACTCAAAACTTTTGAAACCCTATTCTGCATACAGAAGTGGGAGAAGATCTCATTTTCCGGTATGTTTTTTTATCTGTATAATCGAATGAATACAATTTGCTTGATTATACTTGCTTGAATTGTATTTTCCAATTAGGACTTAAGAGCTGACTTATGAGGTAGATAAAGCTTGAGAAATCTTCATCTTGATTATCTATTTTCCTATTCTCATCTTACTTCCAAGCTGTTACAAAGAAATGTCAAAAACCAAAAACCATGAAAATGTGAAAAGTAAACAAGAAGCAAAATACATATAGATGCATGATAGGTCAACAGGAGATATAGGCCATAGAAGCAACACTAATAAACAAAATATCAGTTTATATTACGTATTTTATATGCAACACTAGTAATATTGCTTTTGTAACTATATTAATTTGGTGGTTTAGGATGCCTTATGTGAAGCCGTTGCGGTTGTTTAACGAATTGGAATGTTCTCCTGTCCCTCATCGTTTTCTCGGGATCGATATGGGAGAGTCCAAGACTGGGCTTACTCTATCGGATTTTGCTCTCAAATCAGCTTTGCCATTTCAGTATGTAGTTTATTGTTTTTTCTTAATTTCTAATTTTTTAATTGTCAATAATTTTTGTTCTATTTTAACTGCAGGACATGCGAAATTAGGTGGGATAAAAACCCAAATCGCTTGCAAAATATATATCCACTGTGGTAAAATTTTCTTTTTATTTTGTAATAATTTCTTATGATATTTTTTTTGTAATTTGTTTTTATTGCTTCTCAGGTTCAAAAAAATGTTGTTGGTGGATTGATCATCGGGTATTCTGCATTTGTGATTCTTAAGTAGGAGTTGGTCCATGTGAGTTTTTTTTAAATTAGTTTTTTTTTTTTAATTAACATGAATATTAATTAACATACTTAATATTCTCAGAGAAAGCAAGTGTTTGGCTGGATGGATGCCGTCTCTATGCTGAGGCATTTTCCTTTAACCTTCGCGGATGAAAGAGGTTCAAGTTTAGAGGCTAATAAAATCTTAGATGGCCATAAATTCCATAGCCCGTTGAGTTATGAGAGGGTGCGAAATAAAGTTGCAGCCTCGTATTTCACTAATGTAAGGTTATTTTTACTTATTTCCTTATCTATATACTTGTTTATTGCTTATTGACACCTGATATTTGTTTTTAGCTTTTGTTGAACCAAATCAAGTATGTGGTACTGCACGCGAATTGGAACATCGATCTGTAGGAGTACTTAGAAGATATCGGGGAACTCTGGAACTATCGTGGACGGTAACTACTTGGGGAAAGATATTGTTCAATTGTGGGTTCATTTGATTTTATATTTTAGGATAATTAGTTTTTGTTTATGTGCAATGTAATCTCATGTATGTCAAATCAGTTAATTGGTCAGGTTTTAGAATGGAGATTGGAAAGATTCAATTGATAACTCTGTGGAAAGATTTGAAATGTATTTCACTATTTCTTGCTATGCGTGTTTTAGTCGAGAGATTTTGATGGCGCTGATGGATATGTTAAAAAAATGATGTCGTTAGGATTTATGCCTAGCATGGCTGTGATAGAGAATGTTCTTGACGGGCTTTGTAAGTGTAGAAATGTAGTTAAAGTTAAAAGAGTTCTTGAAGTTTTTGTACTTGAATATGGCTGAGAAGCTCGTAAAATTGTATTGTGAACTTGGGAAAGTGGATGAAATGGAGGAGATGCTTGTAACGTTGAAGAAGACCGATCAGGTTCATGAAGTTTTGCAGAAGGTACACTGCGGGATCATAAGAATGTATGCCATGTTAGATAGATTGGATGATGTAGAGTATTCAGTGGGGAGGATGGGGAAAGAAGGGTTCTCATTCAAATTCGCAGATGATGTCGAGAAGGTAATTTGTTCATACTTCAGGTGCGAAGCCTACGACAGATCAGACCTGTTTTTGGACCATATTAAGGATTCTTATAAGCTCACAAGATCAGCTCCGGCAACCAATTTGCCATTGCAGCCACCAACATCACTGCCACCACCACCTCTACATGACTACACCGGTGCTCCTCCTCCTTTAGTACTATTACCTCCATTAGCTGCACGCCTGCACCTGATCTCTCTTCCACCGTCTCCTTCTCCTCCTCAGGTTTCTTCTCCACCGCCTCCGCCGCTTCCACCACCTCTACCCAACGTAATCCCACCGGTGGTCACCGATACTTCTCCACTACCACCTCCTATAGAGTCTCCATTACTACCACCATCATCATTAGTAGTTACTTCTCCTCCAAAGTTTCCATTTCCAGAGCTCGCTCGTTGGGGGGTGGGGGCGCAAAATTTTAATTAACTGATATATTGTGTAGCTACATTTTTACCCACAAGGGTTTTAGGATTTCATCTCTTTGTATTCTTAGGATTTCTTGTGTGACGGAGAGAATAAGAAATAGAGAGAGTGTGTACGTTTCACCATTGTAAACAACAATTAGATAGTGGAAATCGAGTGCAGATGAATATTGTGTGTGCGCATGTTTTTATTACTTTTGGGTTTGTTTATTTCGTAACACATACACAAATGTTGATAAGCATAAGACAATGCTGCTGCTACCGCAGCAAGTGCACATGTAATCACAGTGCTACCAAAGCCTTTTGTTCCTCCACCACCACCTCCAGCAGCAACAACAACGAGGAGCTTGGACAAGCAGGTGCTGCTGAATTTATCATGTGGGAGTTTCACATACGAGGAGCTAGCAGCAGCCTCAAATGGGTTCTCTGAGGGCAACCTTGTCGGACAAGGTGGTTTTGGGTATGTCTATAAAGGGGTTCTCCGGAGCGGGAAAGAAGTAGCTGTAAAGCAGCTCAAGAGTGGGAGCCTGCAGGGAGAGAGAGTTTCAGGCAGAGGTTGAGACCATCAGCAGGATACATCACAAACACCTTGTTTCATTACCTGATAGATTGGTTGTTTATGAGTTTGTCAACAACACTTTGGAATTTCACTTGCATGGTTGGTTAATTAGCCTTCCAATTTCTGCCTTTTCAAACAACATCATAGTTTACATTCTTAACAAGAAATGTTTATAATTGCAGGAACTGTTGTGGAGTGGGAAACAAGACTCAGGATTTGCTACAAGGTCTGCAAAAGGTCTAGCATATCTTCATGAGGACTGTGAATTAATTGAAGTAGCTTATGCTCTGCACTGCAGGTAATCCAATGATCATTCATCACGATATCAAGGCATCTAATATTCTTCTCGATTCTCAATTCGAAGCAAAGGTGAGGATATATAGATTAATTCTGTTAATAAGATAGTTTGGAGGTTCTTCCAAGACATGATCTTGCTTCTTTGTTAGAATTCAGCAACTTATTCTGTAATCTTTGGTCATATTCCATATTGGCATAATGAACTAAATTTGATGATCAGGTTTCTGACTTCGGATTCGCGAAAATTTTATCAGACAACAATACTCATATCTCAACTCGAGTTGTAGGAACTTTTGGCTTCGACCCCGTATGAGCCAGGTAACTCCTCCAAACCCCATTATAATCTTGAGAGAACAGCAAACATTCAAGCCAATTGCTTTGGTAGAATAAGTTTGGTTTATATATTCATCTCTAGTTGTCTGTGTCAGGTTGTTCATACTCTGGAAGGCAATGTTTCTTCGACAAAACTTTGATAACCAATCAAGTCTAGAGACACAACATGGCCGATCAGTTCAACTGGTGATATGCCCACCAACACAAATACATCAAGAAAAACTTCAATATGACATTTTCCGGGATAGGGTGGGAAGGAGAACGGAAATTGTGGGACAGCGGTTATTTGGTAAATGATTTTAGTTATAGATAGAGATCCAATTGATCATATCAGAGGAAATTTTTGATTAGTGGTTCACATTTTTGTTTCCGAGTCTTCGTTTTCATTTGTTTGATGTAAATGACTTTATAACATTGACAAAAAACCTAGCATTGACAAGAAAATGCACAATCTATTTAGCAATCAACATTTAACTTCTAGTACATTGAAAGCAAAATCTCATCACTTAAAAAATCCCAAAAATGAAATCCAGAATTGGTTATTTAGAATTCTACATGAACTTTCGCCTTTTCTCTGTCGTAATTTTCCGCCATGATCACCAAAGCTGAGCTGGAATAAAAGGGCATTAGGGCAAGGCGGCGATCGAAGAGGGAACTATCATCCACCTCGGCCCTTGTCTTCTTTTAAAGGCAGTAAAGATTTCAACCATTTTTTCCAAGGGGCATCGTGTTGCTGCTCGATCCATGATAAGAAACAACTATCCAGCAAGCAGAAGAAGTTCACATATAGAAGTTGATACCGAACTGGTACAAATCGAAAATTTGCAACCTGAACGATTGGCCATATACCTCCTTCGAGAATCAAGGCTGGGAAGAAATCCCTTCTAACATCTTCTTTAATTTGAGGCCAACTCTTTCCAGCAGTAAACCCCATGTAAGTGAAAAACACAAGCAAATCCAACGGTCCAAAGATTATCGAATCTATTACAGTTTTAGTAGCAACAAAAGAAAAGGAATTCTCTCGCAATAGAACTCGTGACTTTATAAATCGGTCCAAACCTTCATACCTGTAAACCCAGTAAACAGAGAAATGTAAGAAGCTTAACCTATTAAAATTCCGATTCTAGCTCCAGGATTCATTAATTAGAAGAAAAAAAATACCAAAGTTGTGTACTTGATAGAGTATAGGCAAGTGAAAAAATGAATGCAAGATCCTCTTACCAAAAGTGTCCAACAGGTCCAACAAATGTGAAGCCAAACAGGCTTGTTGTGGCCACTCGTTTCCAATTGATCTTCTTTATTTTGTTTTCATCGCTTGTATCAAAAACGGGTTTTTCATCCTATCAAAAGACATTAACTAATTATTAATCAAATGCTTACAACAGTTTGAACGCAAAATTTGGAAGGAAAAGAAAACACAAGTGACATTATATGGCAAGAAAATTACAATTTTCAAGAACAACTCACAATCAGAGAAGTTCATGAACGAGTGTGAGTAACTACTTGAATGTTATAATGGGAATAGACTTTTTTACTTCTCCAGAACACTTGTGTGAAATGCATAATCTCCTCACTCACAAAAGAACTAAAAAAGTTTTATCTAAGCTGTAATGGCAGGAATTTGACCTACAATGTTTCAGCCAAAAAAATTCTTATAGTTTAAAGTCAAACAGAGAACTCTTTCATGTTCTTTTTTCAAACATGAAACTAGCATCAAGATCACACCTTTTCGAGCATTCGGGTTTAAAGGAATCCCTAACTGGAGTATAAAAACAGAAAACAAAAATTCAATGGAAATTCTTGTTGCTTCGTGGATGCATTTCCAGTCACACCAATCAACCTAACCAATACTTTTCATACACAATCAATCCTGTATTCAATTCACAACTAGGCAACTAGCTCAATGCACACATCTTTAATTCTTTTAGCATATGAAATACCACAACTTTGATAAACATAATCATCACAACAACAAACAACAGTTTTCTAAGAACATGAAATGAAATCCATCCTAATAAAAATTAAAATTTTCTTGATGGGTATCAAGAATTGTACCTGTTTGAAATAAATTACTACTAATGATTAAATTTTTATTGATGGGTATTCAAGGAATGTACCTGATTCTGATACTTCTTGGCAGTATAATGAGTGATGATCTGAGCAGCTATATCTCCAAAACCCCAAATCACACCAGAGCTGATCACTTGCGTCTTCACTGGATGAACCGCTAAGCAATTCTGGTACCATTTCCACAACTTCAACATCTCCCTCTAAATCCCATACAAACAACACAATGACAAAGAGATAGAAATGGAGTGTTTTTTTAGAGTCTTTTCATGGCCTTTGTGTGTATTTATTTGCCTCTCTCTCTCTCTCTCTCTCTCTCTCTCAGTGTCTCTGATTACAGCGCTTTTGTTGGCTCTATAATATTTACAAAACCCTTTTTTTTTCCGAGAATTCTCTTTACATGAGAAATTTTTTTTCCGGGAAATGCGTTTTAGGCTTTCAAGCTTGGAGGACACGTACTAGGGGACAATATCGTCCTTTCAACTTTAGTGAGCCCAAACAGATAATTTATGGGCCTGGCCTCGGCCCATTAACATATAACACACACACAAAAATTTAAAACGATAAAGACGGAGCAAATTTATCAAAAAATTTCAAGCCTCACTTTAGTTGTCCTCTTATCTACTGTTGTGTTAGCAATATCTGTGGATAATATTTTTTAATTGGATTTCATGGGATTCCATGCACTATAACTCCACACTCAAATTCAAACTCTGTTTCCTCACTCTCTCCATCTCTCTTGCACAATCTTCAACTAGTGAAGCCAACAGCCACTACTTGTAAGTTTTCATTGTCTAAATGTTTCAAGTTTTTTTTTTGTTGGGTATGTTTTCTTTCTATGTTTTGAACTTAAAGTGAGGCTGTTAGTTGATGTAATAACCTAGCTATGTTTCTTGATGAAGTATTTAATGTTTAAGAGTTCTTGCTTTAGTTATTTGGTTAGCGTTTGTAATTGATATTTGGATTATAAATTGAATTGGTCTATAATAATTTGATGAAATGATGCCATATAAAAATACCCAAATGGGGATTTTTGTTTTGTTTCTTCTTTCTTGAATTGTTTGGATTCTCTTTGGTTAAATTTTCAAATGCAATGTAAACCCCAAATGGTGATCAGCAATCTCCCATGTTTTCGAATACAGTAGTTGGGTCTTTGGATTTGACCTTGACCAAATTTCTAATTAGATTCATAAACTTGTTTGGTGTATAGTTATATTTTATACAGTAATTTCTTATGAGGGAATTGTAATGGTAGGTAGGATGAAATTCCAAGTTGTGGTCTTTGCTTGCAATCTGTTTAAAAACTAGATCAGTTAAAACTTTCAGGTTTACCATTTACAAGTACAAGCTCAGAGGATCATATGGGAGAATTTGGTAAAGGGAAGGCTCTTTCGCGAACCAATGACAAACGTCAAACACAACTGACTAAGGTATACTGATTTAATTGTCGGGGTTGCATCATTTTTGTATTATAGTATGTTCTTTGACTAGCATGTTTGAGATACAATGTGTCTGTACTATGACGATTCTTATTTTGTATGTTTTCTGTTTTCATAAAGCTTAGAGATGAATATTTCATTTATTTTTTACTTCGCAGGAGTATAATCCAGGTGAAAAGAATCAGTCCTATGAAAATTTGAAGTCTTTAGATTCCCAAAGTCAATCCCTTTGTGAGTCCTGCATGACCAAAGATGGTTGTAGAACTGTGCGCTCAAAGACAAAATTAATGAACATTCTGATAAATAGAGGAAATCCTCAGGAAGTCCTGTCCGTTTTCGACAGTTTGATTGAAGGAGGACACAAGCCATCTCTAATAACGTACACTACCCTCTTGGCTGCCTTGACCATACAGAAACGCTTCAACTCCATACATTCGATTATCTCGAAGGTGGAAGAAAATGGAATGAAACCTGACTCGATATTCTTTAATGCTGTAATAAATGCCTTCTCTGAATCCGGGAACATAGAAGAAGCCATGGAAACGTTTTGGAAGATGAAGGAGAGTGGATTGAAACCCACTACTAGCACTTATAACACATTAATCAAAGGGTATGGCATTGCTGGTAAGCCTGGAGAATCTGCCAAACTGCTGGACCTGATGTGCGAAGAGGGAAATGTGAAACCTAACCTCAGGACTTATAATGTGCTAGTGAGAGCATGGTGTAACAAGAAGAACATTACGGAGGCATGGAATGTGGTGCATAAGATGATAGCTTCTGGGATGCAACCTGATGCCGTTACTTATAACACGATAGCAACAGCTCATGCTCAAAATGGAGAAACTGAACGAGCTGAGGAGGTAATTATAGAAATGCAGAACAATGGTGTGCAGCCTAATGTGCGGACTTGTGGCATCATTATAAGTGGATATTGTAAAGAGGGCAAAATAAAGGGAGCACTAAGGTTTGTCTATAGGATGAAGGAATGCGGTGTGCTTCCTAATCTTGTTATTTTTAACTCACTGATCAAAGGTTTTGCAGAAATGATGGATAGAGACGGGGTCGATGAGGTGAGTTTTGGCATATAATTATAGCTTGGCTTTCCCTACAAATACGTGTTTTTCACATGCAAAAGGTGTACTATTTTGAAACTTGTCTACCTGACTCAGGATTTATGTGTTTAAACTTCATCCTGAACATTAATATGCAGGTTCTAGCATTGATGGAAGAATTTAAGGTGAAACCAGATGTGATAACGTTTAGCACCATCATGAATGCCTGGAGCACGGCAGGATTTATGGATAAGTGCAGGGAAATCTTTGATGACATGGTGAAGGCTGGTATAAAACCCGACACACATGCATACAGTATTCTTGCTAAAGGTTATGTGCGAGCACAAGAACCTGAGAAAGCTGAAGAGCTCCTCACATCCATGATTGTTTCGGAAGTCCAGCCAAATGTTGTAATATTCACCACTGTCATCAGTGGATGGTGCAGTGCAGGCAGACTGGACAATGCAATCAGGATTTTCGACAAGATGTGTGAATATGGGATTTCCCCTAATTTGAAGACTTTTGAGACCCTAATGTGGGGATACAGTGAAGCCAAGCAACCATGGAAAGCTGAGGAAATTCTCCAAATTATGAAAGCATTTGAGGTCCAGCCTGAGAAATCCACCTACATGCTTCTAGCAGAAGCTTGGTCTGCCACTGGATTGACAAAAGAGGCGAATAGAATACTAAGTTCAATCAAAAGCAAGGAAAGAATCCCTAAAATAGAGACTGAGGAAGAAATAAAACTCGAAAGCTTAGAGAAACTCTATCATAAACAAGCTACGAGCGCCCCTTATTCTAACATTTTACGTATACCAGGCATTGTTACCCCTGATCAAAAAGGGTCACAAGGAGCTCTTAAGAAAGGTCGGATAGTGTTGCGTGATGCTGATTCTTCATTGGAGAGCTCGTGGCTCACTACAACGTCCATGTACCTTTCGCATACTTGTAAATCCGGGGCAAGGTTTCCTACTATTTGCCAGAAGCAGTCACAAGGTCAGCTCGGTATGTATGGTCATCTTGCACAGTCATGTACAGTAGTGTTCCTGAATTGAAGGGAAGACACAAAAGCTTCTTTCTGGATGCAACTGAATTCATATGCACAAAAGCTTCCAGGAATCAAATGAAAAATGTAATCAAAATGTTGTAGATAGCACAGAGATCTTGCTTATATTCATGAAACGATGTTTCTTTTATGCAAGTTGATATGGTTACAATGTAAATACGTAATCTGATATGGTTACAATGGTAGAATTCACAGTTCCAAAAATAAATTGTTGCAAGCGAAATGTGTAATCTGATTTCCTATACAGAGACATTGGCTGAATATAAGGCTTAATTTATGGAGTTCTGTCCCGTTTTCCCTGCAATTTCAATGCATCTTGATCAGGAGATTGAAATGATGGAACTCTGCTGAGAATCCATACTAGAAGTACACCGACAAGAGCACCAGAGAGGTGCGCAATGTGATTGATACCCTGCACATGATAGCCACCATGGAAGGCGATTGACAATCCAGCTGAAGCTTGGGCTGCCTCCATTACCTATAGAATCCACAGAAACAACACTGAGAAAGTACGGATAGAAAATATAGATATAATTTTCCACAGTGATGACATCGTAATCATCCAGATTGGCCCATATAATTTACTAGACAATACTATGAAGTATGAACAGAAAAATTTCTACTTCGTTTGGAAGTCAATTCATTTAGTATAATTTACGAGACAGAGGATTATGCTCACCTTCTCAACAACGAATTGGCCCAGTATAAGCACTTCAAGGATCTTCCTCCAGTCCCAAGACATCTACAAGAATCGAAACTGAGTTGAAAATTTTAAGCAAATTAACTTCTTTTTAATGTGTACATAGCCTATGTTCAAATACCTTTACAAGGACACTGATTGCAAATAAACCAAAAACAGCGCCCGAGGCTCCAACAGAAACTGCATTTCTTGGTAAAACCAGCCATGAAACAAGATTCGCTCCAGCACCCGTAAAAATGTAAGAAAGCCACAATCCAAAGCTCCCTTCCTCTTCTTCAACAAGCTTCCCTATTTACGAAAGAAGTGGCAATCAAATTCCAGAATCTATATAGTTCAGATGGAATCCCCATCATCAAATAACCAAATATTCTCCAATTGCAAAGAAGATCAAACACTTACCAAAGATGTACAAGAAAAAAAGGTTGCTGGAAAGATGCTTCCTGGAAATAATTCGTCGCAATATAGTAAGAGCCTTATCTAAATGAAAAGGATAAACTATTATGCAATATAGAGATATCAAATCTCACCAGCTAGCATGACAAAATGTTGCAGTCACAAATTGATACCAAGCTGGTCGATTGTGGTACAGGTACATAGATTTGACGCTACGAACCTAATTGAAATTGAAAAAATGGTGTTAGATTGATTTAACCTGCCTTGTAAAACAAGATGACTAAGGGCACGATTGGGAGTGATTTAACCCGTGAGTGCTTCTTGAAGAAGCATTGCAGATACTTTCGCAGGAAACACTACCGAGCAAAAAGCACTCCAAATACTCCCTACTGATAAACATGTTATGTTACCATGACCGTTAATTCTAGCATCAAAATTCATTGGTACATCGAGAAATAAAACGTTTTCAATTCTCTTTAGTAAAATTGTGATACAAAAATTTATCCTATCAAAAGGCCAGATCATTCTACTAGTTATTTTGCAATGTACAACACATTCAAAGAAATTCAAACTACTCTTGAACACAATAAATCGTTACCTGAAAAAAATGATCAACCACAAAAATTCCAATATTGATAAGAATGATCCAAAATATGCCATTCCCGCGTTTACCCGGCTTCCGTCTCTCTTCAGGCTTGTCAAGTTCAAGCTGTGATATCATATCTAATCAAAATATTATTATAATGAAGTTTAAACAGTTCAATTTTCCACTAAACAAACACTAACTGAGTGTCTCGCTCAACATAACAAATGCACACGAACTATTTGTGAAAAGTCCCCAATCAAACTTTTTACACGCTATATAGTGAAGGTACAAGAGAACAGGTAGGAATTTTACCTGAACCGTTCATTTTGCATACGAAGCGAGATCGGAGGGATAGTGAAGAGTTTAGAAGAGGAGGCTTGATGGGTAGTGCGAGTTTTGGCAGGGAAGCAAGTGGGGGAGATTTTGGGAATATAAAAGAAGCTAAAGGCGTGAAATTGCAGGAGTAATTACAGGGTCTGATTGTTGTTGATAATTGTTGAAGCTGAAACTGCGCCATCTTTGTTTTCTTGGAGGGAATTAACAAGCAACCAGAACCAGTGTGTCTGCGAGAGAGAGAGAGAGAGAGAGAGAGAGTTCAGTAGAGATTAGAGAGTAAGAGAAGACTCACGTGGGCTTTGGAAACTGGTTGTCAATAAATTCCTCCAATGGGCTGGGCTTGAATGGGCCAGGCCGAGCCGGGCCAAATCCAAGAATCTTACAATTTACTTCTCCAGGAGGGCTGTTAAAAACTGGGTCACTCAAGGGCCTGGTCTCTGATCTCCAGAATTCTCAAAAGGCCCTACGAGGCTACGACTGGCCGGTCAACCACCAAAGCTCCTTCCACTCCTCTCCAATCTGGATTCCTCCCCGACTCCCTCTGTTATCGTCCAAACACGTTTAATTTCTGAGTTTTTATGGAATTCAGTGCATTAGTGCCAGTATGATCCCACTGAAATAATTTTTTTCATATTTCAATAGAATTTTTTTTATTTTTTTTTTAGGTATTAAAATAAATGTTATATTAAGACTGTCGAGACCAAACAATACATGTGCTGCCCGGATATCTACTTCTAACTCTATAACGAGAGATAACTACTCCCACAAACTCCTTACCACTAACGTGGAGGGAGGTACACTACACATATGCTAAAAAGTGAAGTACATTTGAAAACAAAATGACAAAAAGTAGGTGTATTTTTTTCACCCAAAGTGAATGCTCGCCTTCTTTTCACCAAATTTCAAAAATAGCCTTATCTTGGAAAAAAATTGTCCTCAATACTATTTTAATACTTTAATAATACGTTTGAGATTTGTGTAACGATGATTAAGGTGATAGAATACAAATCTAGACTTATCAAGACTACTTAAGATTAATCTAAACTTGTGTACTAATGATTAAGATTTTAAAAACACGAATCTTCAATTGTCAAGTATTGCTTAACGGTCATGTTAACGGAAGTCAAATAGTAATTAACTATATACCGTTTGCCATAGTGATAATTCGAACCTAAAATATTGTCAATTTTATGTGTTTTATAATATATATATATATATTTTTTATTCTTAACATGTGACGTAAGGACACGTATTAACATTTTCCATACTGAAATTGTATGAGTTAAAGACTAAGTAGTTAGCTAGCTTAGCCAAAATAAATAAATATAGTCATGGATTATAAGCAATGAGAGCAACCCCAAGGGGTGGTGCCGTTGGTTACTGGGGTAAACTGTAAACTCGGATGTTCTGGGTTCGATCCTTGGTAGCCACGTTTCTCTTGGGGCTACTAGAGGTTTACCTAATTGTTAACTTTATGACCACATATAGACCTGACTCGGTTCCGGTTCGAACCGGAGGAACCGGTCGGAACCGGAATCGAAAAATTCCGGTTCAAGAACCGAAACCAGTCTAACCCGGTTTTGGTTCCGGTTCCAGTTTTTAACTGGTTTCGGTTCCGGTTCCACCATTTTTTATTTTTATTTTAACATTACTAAATATTACATTTTATTTATAAAAAAATAAAATGTTAGAAAGGACATTGTAGAGAATTGAGCCATGACCCATAACCCTTGTCCAAGTAATTATGTTTTCCATTCTCTTCTCCTCCTTTTTATATAGGTTAGGCATCTCATTCACTTCTCTGGTTTTCCAATGTGGGATGTGGGTTAAGGGATAAAAAGTCATACTATGCATTTTTAACAAATATTTATCAATTTTTTTTCCTTTAATTTAAAACTATTTGTTAAAAAATGCATAATATTTTAAGTTTTAAGGAAAAAAAATTGATAAATATTTGTTAAAAATTCATAATATGACTTCTTATCCCTTATCCCACATCCCACGTTGGAAAAATAGAAAAGTGAATGAGATGCTGATATGTGACAATTTGTATGAGCCATGCATTGGTGACATGATGCCTTCATGCATGCATGCAAGCCTAGCTCATGCCTAGCTCGTGACAGGGATGAGTAGTAGTTTTAGTGTTGAATTGAATAAGCTAGTTGATATGCTAGTGGTTAGTTTGTGTTAGGTTGGATGAGATTGTGCACGAATGTTGTTGCCAATCTTCTCCTACTTTCTAGTTGATAGATGTTAGTTTGTAAGCCTATAAAGGGCCAATTAGTCATGGAATAAAGGTATCGAATTACAACTTAAACACTTCTCCTTGCTCCTCTCTTGATTCTCTCTACTTCTTTTCTCTAAACCAAATTATCTCATAACAATTGGTATCAGAGCCGTTCGAATCCATGGACACACGATTTCGTAATGAAGTCTATGAAGTCCTAACTCGTCATGAGTCTCACTTCGAACAAATTCACTCTACCCTCAATACCATCTTAACCAACCTTCGGTCTTTACAAAAATTTAGTTTTCAGAACTCTCACACACAACTAACCACTTATCCTTTGGTGTTTTTCGATGATACATATGTGCCGGCGGAGGTTTTTGTCGATTTTGATAAACCACCGATATTTGATGAATATGTATTTAAGAAAGTATCATATGAGAGCAATTCATATTTTGTGGATTGTTTTTACGAGTCACACGTATCTCACCATAAAAATACTTCAATTTATCTTTTGTTGCAGGATTTAATGATTCAAGAATTTGTTTCCAACCATTGGAGCGATTGGATGGACATCATGACAAAAGGCGAAAAATTTAAAGTTCGTCATATACGATCTCGATTATTACCATCCAAAAATTGTATGCAGGCTAGTTGGATAATTCATAGTACCCATCATGCGGAGATACTAGTCAAATGGGCGGGTGCATTAATCGAAGATGCAATTGGGGAAAATCGTTGGCGTTTTCGAAGACTTACCCAGACTTCATCCTTGAGGACAAGGATACTTCAAGCGGTGGGGAATGATATGTGACAATTTGTATGAACCATGCATTGGTGACATGATGCCTTCATGCATGCATGCAAGCCTAGCTCATGCCTAGCTCGTGACAGGGATGAGTAGTAGTTTTAGTGTTGAATTGAATAAGCTAGTTGATATGCTAGTGGTTAGTTTGTGTTAGGTTGGATGAGATTGTGCACGAATGTTGTTGCCAATCTTCTCCTACTTTCTAGTTGATAGATGTTAGTTTGTAAGCCTATAAAGGGCCAATTAGTCATGGAATAAAGGTATCGAATTACAACTTAAACACTTCTCCTTGCTCCTCTCTTGATTCTCTCTACTTCTTTTCTCTAAACCAAATTATCTCATAACAGATGCCTAACCTATATAAAAATGAGGAGGAAGGAATGTAAAACATATTTACTTGGACAAGGGTTATGGGACATGGCTCAATACTCTACAATGTTTTTTCTAACATTTTATTTTTTTATAAATAAAATTTAATATTTTGTAATGTTAAAAAAATAAATAAATAAATAAAATTTTCGGTTCTGAACCGGTGGAACCGGCGGTTCCGGAACCGGAACCGAAACAGGCCTATGCCGGTTCCGGAGCCGGTTTCGGTTTCGCCTATGCCGGTTCCGGTTTCGGTTCCACCCAAACTTGGAACCGGAACCGCCGGTTCGGAACCGAAACCGGAACCGCGTCAGGCCTAACCACATAGGATTAGTCGAGATGCATATAAGCTGGTCCGGACATCTACCGATAAAAAATAAATAAATAAGTAAATTAAATTAAATTAAAAAAAATAAAATAAAATAAGCATATAATTCTACTTTCATGGACGCGTGGACCTAAAAGGCTGGACGCCTGGACCTTCCTAATCCGTAACTCATGTCTCATTATTTTTTTATTTTTTAATATCTTTAACCTTTTTAGGAAGTAACACTGAAATTGAACCGAAAGTTTTTCTCTTAAATAGATTAATAAGCTATGGTCCCCAAATCGTGGGCCAATCTCCCTGCATCATCTCAACACCACCTCAATAAAGCGTACTTCTCCTCCAGTCCTCCATTTGATTTTATGTCTTTTCTTTTTTTTTCTTTTTTCCTTTTTTTTGAGGGGAATTTTATGTCTTTTCAATAATTGCATTTGCATTCAACATCTCCGCATGCTGTTTGCTCTATTGAATTATTATAGCATTTTTATAATATATATATTAAACCAGTTAAAATAGATACAGTGACATTTTTTATTTTTATTTTTTTTTGAGAAGAGAAGAGAACAAAGAACAGAAACCAACTAAACAGAGGAATCAAAAAGGATCAACCTCTCCACGCAGGGAGGGCAAGAGTCCACCCAACAACTATCAGAAGCAGAAGAGAGAGCATTTCTAGCAAGAACATGAGCAACAGCATTCTTTTTACTAGGAATAAAAGCAATTGAACACAAAACCAGCTATTGAAGAGTTCTAGTAATATCTGCAATAATAGGGCCAACATCAGCCGACGACTGACCCCCATTGTTCACCAAATTAGCCACAAGGAGAGAATCTGTATCAATTTGGAAAGGCACTAGACCAGCATCCAACGCCAAATGAATACCTTCCAATAAATTAAAATAGATACAGTGATTTGTCATGATTTCTATTGAAGTAAAAAAAAAAAAAAAAAAAAAAAAATTATAATAAATTAAAATGAGAGAATATCAATAATGATAAAAGGTAATTCCTTAGTTCATGGATACACACCTGGTCAAAGTAAAAACGTAGCTGTGTGTGTCCCTTTCACGTGTGAATTAAAAGAGCGAAATCTCAATGAGTTTATCCACTAGAAAAAAAAAAGGTGCATTATTGCACACACAAAACCTGGCACATGCAGTTCACACACAATGTCTCGTAATATCCCTATCTAATTGACTGTTCAAATTCAATGTTGTGTATATTAATCTGTACACACAATCGAATTTCATTGGAATTTTTTGGAGAATTAATAAAGAGAAAAAAAAATCATTGAAATTTGACTAAAATCAAAAAGGCAGCTTTAGGGTTCAAAAACTAGATAAGAACTCTCATCCAATTAGCAAAAACCCACTTAATAAGAACTATTTGAATACCATCATGGACTCTAGTGCTCTACTCTGTATCCCTGGCCTGGCTGACTTTTTGGAAAAATGATTTTAAGTTATTACAAAATTTGGCCACTTTGTTAGACATTTATAAAAATACCCTTATTTTACGATTTTATTTACCAAACTATCTTAACTAAAACAAAATGTTTTAGAGTTCGGACAGAAAACAAAACACGTTAGATAAACAAAATATAAATTTTGGAGGTTGAAATAGGACTTTATTTTAATCATTGAAGCACTATTAATTTATATTATTAATTGATAACAGTAAAGTTTAAAAAGTAAATAAATAAATAAATAAATCATCTCGACATTTTATTAAATATTGGTAGGAGTTTGGTAGAGTTTAATAGTAATAAGTTAACGTGTGTGTAAAAAAAAATTTTTTTTTCCTTTTTTGGACAATCCATTTACTATTGTAGATTTCAAATCGATCAATTATTAAATAAAAAAAATTAATTGTTTGACCGTACTGCTAGCCCACTCTACTATAACATTTGACTTGCCTCTACAATTTTTTGTTAACCAAAAACTTCGATTTCTATATAATTCAAAAGTGTGAGATTGAATTTTTTTTCTTTCAAAAAAAAAAGTGTGAGATTGGTTTTCGATTTTAATCAAAATTTAAAGTATTTTTTAAATTATCATTTTATGGGGATGGTTTAAATTATCAACTTCATTTCAAGTTAATATAGCAAAGTGTTATAGACTTTTGAGAAAAAAACCTAAACCCTAATTTGACAAATCGAAACCCTAGATGGTCAGCGATTAGATTTGTGTGTGACTTTAATAAAACAAACCGTTTTAAAAAATTTTGAATTTAAAGAGGGAAAGAATCGGGTAAGAGTTAACGTGATTGTCAAGTGGCGAGGGTATTTATGTCATAACCCTTCTTTTGAACCATCTTTCAAGTACTACTACTTTATTTTCAATCAATGAGATCGAGCAACCCACTTGATCAAATTGAGATGTACAGATGTACTATTACTTATAATCATTAATTTGATATGGTTTACGACCTTCACTACGTTCACATCACTAAAGTCAAAAATATTCGATCATCTCTTCAAAAAAAAAAAAAAAAAAAAATATTCGATCAAACATTATACATATATAATAATAATGATAAGACAAAGTGAAATAGAAATTCTCGGAGGAAATGATGCGTAAATTGGGTTTCTCGTACGATTTGATTGGGAGGATTATGAAGGGTACATGTGAATTAGGCTGTAATGAGTGATGATTACTAATTTACTAATTATATATAAAAACAGAGAATAAAAACACAATTACTATTTACTCGCAATCTTAAAGTGGGTAATGAGTAAAATCACATTTTTTGTCCTAATAATTTTGACTAATTGGATTAAAATGGATGTAAAGTAAACTTTGTACCTGGGGATACAATGATGGAATCCATACTAATCTATGTATATATATATATATATTTTTTTTTTTCTATTACCAGTTCGTCCTTACAATAAATATATTATGACGAAAAATGTGAACCAATAGATTTACATACTTTGACTCAAAGTGTACACACTCGTCAAAACTTTTCCATAATTTTTTGTCTACATTTTTCGTCATGATATATTTATTATCAGGACGAACTGACAATAGAAAGTCTGCATATATATATACACATTAGTGATCATGTTCGAGATCTCCATATTTTTTTGTGAATTTTTTTTCATGAAAATTTTGAATGGAACTTTTATATATCTATATGACTATATATGACAGAAATGGCTATAGGATTATTAAAATATATTAACAAAGGAATCTTAGATGGAACTCGACATCAAATTTATTGAGAGTGAAAAAAAAAAAAAATTTGAAAATGTAAGAAAATTTTTCATAAATGTTTATTCAAAGCAAATATTGTTGTTTGTTGAGATAATAATAAAATTATATTTGATATGGCCCATCACAATTGTGTACCTACCAGAGAAAAACTCCTCTTATGTATTAGATTATTAGGCATTATGTTCTGGCAGATTGCCAGAGTTCTTTGTAATGCTTAGTTTCTTTGTTATGAATTTTCCATTTCCAAAAAAAAAAAAAAAAAAAAAAAGTACTACAATATTAAATTCTTGAAATATGGACATGCTGCTTGAATTCAATTACCTAATATTCATTAAAATAAATAAATAAATAAATCAATAATTTCATTAGCATGCCGGCGGCCGGCCTCTCACTGCCATGACTGCATGGATCTGGTCTCATTGATCCAAAATGCATTATTCAATCATTATTTATGTAAATACACACCACTTGATTATATATTATGTAGAAACGTTAAAATTCTATTAGTTAGAGCCTTAATCAAAGTTGATTCCGATTCCACCAATGACTATGGCGACTCAAATTCAGACTTATCAAGGTGGAGAGTAGGGATTGGAAAATCGATTAAGATTTATCAAGATAAATGGGTGCCTAAACCAATTGGCTTCAAGATTTTTTCTCCTCCGGTGCTCGGTTTGGATGCTTCAGTTGATCATTTACTGTCACCTACTGGAGGTTGGAATGTGTCGCTTATTGATAGGGTGTTTTCCTTTGAGGATGCTAGAGCTATATTGCAAATTCCGGTGGGTGGTCTGATGACAGAGGATATTTTGGTGCGGCATTATGATTCCAGTGGCAGCTTCACAGTGAAGAGTGGATACCAGATAGGAAAAGCAGCTGATTGTTCTCCTAGTTCTTTCGAAAACTCTAGGATGCAAGGTTGGTGGTCAACATTATGGAAGCTGAGGATTCCCTTAAAGGTAAATTTTTTTATTTGGAAGGCATGTTTTAATTGGATTCCTACGTTGTCTAATCTTAAGAAGCATGGAATGAATGTGGTTGGTTTGTGTCCTGTCTGTTGTGCTGGTGAGGAAACCACTATACATGCCTTGTGGAGTTGTAATAAATTGAAAGGTGCTAGGAAAGATTGGTTGCCTGTAGGGGTAAAGATGAGGAAAGATTATGCCAGTTTTTTTGATTTTCTGGTAGACTGTCATGCTGTGTTGGGTGTGGATGATTTGGGCGTTCTTTGTACTTGTGTGTAGAAGGTTTGGTTTGTGAGAAATTTAGTGGTTCATGATTCTACTATGCAGGATGTGTTGGATATTGGTCGATGGGTAAGAGTTTATTTGGCGGAGTTTTGCAACTATGAGGATTTGATGAATGTCCCTACTCGTACTCTTTGTCAGGTTAATAATTCTTGGCGTCCGCTGGATTCGAGTTGTTATAAAATTAATTGCGATGCGGCAATTAATGAGGTAGGAGGAAGGGTTTTGGTTTAGGGAGTGTTATTAGAGATATTTCTGGAGCAGTGATGGCCTCTAGTTCTATTCCTTTGATTGCTTGTTATGATGCTCAGGTGGCGGAAATTATGGCTATTTACAGGAGTTTGATTTTTAGCAGAGATTGTGGCTTGTTTCTGTGTGTTATAGAATCTGATGCAGCTGTGGTAGTTAAGTGGATTAAGGAAGGAAGTCACAGAGATTCAGTCGGTGGAAGTATTCTTGAGGAGATTTCTTCTCTTCTTTGCAGTCTTCAGATTATTTTGGTTAGCTATGTTCCCAGATTAGCTAACAAAGTCGCTCACGGCCTGACGAAGTTTGCCTTAACGGTTGATGAGGATCTTTACTGAATGGAGGATGTCCCTCCTTATGTGAGAAGAGATGTTCAAGTGGATCTCCCTGTTATGAGTTCACTATAGCACTCTAGCTTGCTTGTTATGTAGTGTTGTTCTGTTTTGCCTGCTGTTTGTTACTTCAAAAAAAAAAAAAAAAAAAAGTCAAAAATATTCGATCAAACATTAAAAGTTAAAACATACAACAAATAGATATGTTCAAAAAAGCATGACTTTTATTTAATAATAATAATAATAATAAGACAAAGTAAAATAGAAATTCTCGGAGGAAATGATGCGTAAATTGGGATTCTCGTACAATTTGATTGGGAGGATTATGAAGGGTACAAGTGAATTAGGCTGTAATGAGTGATGATTACTAATTTACTAATTATATAAAAAAAAACAGAGAATAAAAACACAATTACTATTTACTCGCAATCTTAAAGTGGGGTAATGAGTAAAATCACATTGTTTGTCCTAATAATTTTGACTAATTGGATTAAAATGGCTGTAAAGTAAACTTTGTAGCTGGGGATACAATGATGGAATCCATACTAATCTATATATGTATATATATATATATATATTTTCTATTATCAGTTCGTCCTTACAATAAATATATTATGACGAAAAATATGAACCGCTAGATTTACATACTTTGACTCAAAGTGTATGCACTTGTCAAAACTTCTCCATAATCTGTGATCCACATTGTTCGTCATGATATATTTATTATCAGGACGAACTGACAATAGAAAGTCTGTATATATATATACACATTAGTGATCATGTTCGAGATCTCTATATTTTTTGGTGCGGGATCCTAATTAATACCGGTGTAAAATGTAATTTTTTTCATGAAAATTTTGAATGGAACTTTTATATATCTATATGACTATACATGACAGAAATGGCTATGGGATTATTAAAACGTATTAACAAAAGAATCTTAGATGGAACTCGACATAAAATTTTTTGAGAGAGAAAAAAAAAAAAAAAAAAAAAAAGATTATATAAGGGCTTTTATGAAAATGTAAGAAAATTTTTCATAAATGTTTATTCAAAGCAAATATTGTTGTTTGTTGAGATAATAACAAAATTATATTTGATATGGCCCATCTCAGTTGTGTACCTACCAGAGAAAAACTCCTCTTGTATATTAGGCATTATGTTCAGGCAGATTGCCAGGGTTGTTCTTTGTAATGCTTAGAGCCTGTCATGTAAACCGTTTTTTTTTTTTGTTTTTCGAAAAGAAAAATGAAAATGAAAACAGTGTTTTTGGTTTTATTTTTGAATTCCGAATACGTGTATGGTAGCATTTACTGAAATCCGTATTTTGAAAATAAAAACGGAAAAAACGCGTCCAGTAGTATAACCGAAAACTATTGAAAATTGAAATATCAATTTTTACTTTTTGTTTAATATTATAACAATTATAAATAAATTGATTTAATAATTAACCAATAAATAAAATGTAATCACTGGAGAAGAAAAAGAAGAAGAAGAAGTCGAAGACCAGAAGAGGAAGATTGGCGACGGCTGAAGACCAGAGGAAGATCGATGACGGCGAGTGGAGTGGATTGGTGGCGGCGGCGGCCGAAAACCAGAAGAAGACCGTCGAAGACCAGATCGGCCGTCGGAGGCGAGTGGATCGGCGACGGCTACGACCACTACCGGAGAGGAAGAAGAAGAAAGAAAGAAGAAAGATAGAAGATGAAGATGGTGGCATGAGGAAGAAGATGAGTTGAGGAAGAAAGAAGATAAGGTCTGGTGGGGTGAGAAAAAAGAAAAAAAAAAAATTGTTAATGATATGGGACCCACTTTATTTGAAAAACAAAAACAAATTCATGAAAAACAAGTTTTTTTTTTTTGTTTTTTTAAAATTTTCACTTTTAACACTGGTTTTGTTTTTCATTTTGTTTTTTAATTTTAAAAATAAAATGAAAAAAAATTAAAATAAAAAACGGTTATCAAACGCAAATTCGAAATCATTTTTGGAAAACAAAAACGAAAACAAGCTGAAAACAGGCTGCAGGACAGACGCTTAGGGCTCGTCCTGTAACGTTTTTCAAAGGCCGTTTTTGTTTTTGTTTTTGTTTTTGTTTTTCGAAAATAAAAATGAAAATGAAAATAGTGTTTTTGGTTTCAGTTTCAAAATCCAAATACGCGTTTGGTAGCATATCCTGAAAGCTGGATTCCGAATATGAAAACGTAAAAAACGCGTCTGGTATCATTTTACAGGCCAAAATTAATGAGTTAAATTTTATTATTATTATTATTTTTTTTTTTTTGGGTCTGATAAAGAAGAAGAAGAAGAAGAAGGAGAAGGAAGAGGGAGCTGACGGAGGCGGAGGAGGAAGCTAACGTCGCTGATCTAACTGACGGCGGTGAGATCTGATGGACGGGAAGAAGAAGAAGAAGAAGGAAGAGGAGGGAGCTGACGGAGGCATAGGAGGAAGCTGACGTCGTTGATCTGACGGACGGTGGCGAGATCTGATGGACAGGAAGAAGAAGAAGAAGAAGGGTCGTCAGTCTGACGGACGGGAAGAAGAAGAAGAATGAGGAGGAGGAGTAGGAGGAGGAAGCTGACGGGCGGGAAGAAGAAGAAGAAGAAGAAGAAGGAGAAGGAGAAGAAGGAGAAGGAGAAGAAGGAAAAGGAGAAGAAGGAGGAGGAGGAGGAGGAGGAGGAGGTGAAAGGAAGAAAAAAAGAAAAAAAAAATTGAGTTTTTAATTTTAAGTGAAAAACAAAACGAAAAACAAAATGAAAAACATCAAAAAGTTGTTTTGAAATTTTTTTCACTTTTAAAACTGTAGTTGTTTTTGTTTTGGAAAATAAAATAGAAAACAAAATGAAAAACAATAACGAACGCGTATTCGAAATCGGATTTGGAAAACAAAAACAAAAACACCCTTGTAAAACGATACAGAACAGTAATTTCTTTGTTATGGATTTTCCCTTTCCACAAAAAAAAAAAAAAAAAAAAAAAAAAAAAAAAAAAAGTACTACAATATTAAATTCTTGAAATATGTATATGCTGCTTGAATTCAATTACCTAATATTCATTAAAAAAATAAAAAATAAAAAAATAATTTCATTGGCATGCCGGCGGCCGGCCTCTGACTTACATGACTGCATGGATCTGGTCTCATTGATCCAATTGCATTATTCAATACTTTTATTTCAATCATTATTTATGTAAATACACACCACTTGATTATGTATTATGTAGAAACGTTAAAATTCTATTAGTGAGAGTCTTAATCAAAGTTGATTCCGATTCCACCAATGACTATGGCGACTCAAATTCAAACTTATCAAGCTGAATGAGTAAGAGATAGAATTGGAATTTGGAAGGATATGGTTTTACTTCCAAAGACAATTTTTTGTGTGATCGAAAATAAGAGTTGGGTGAGTTTAATTTCGTATTTAAAAAAAGAAAACACGTTTTATTCATTAATTTTCAATAATTATCTTCGATTATGTATTGTGCATCGCACAAAAACTTTTAAATTAGGTTTAATATTAAAAACTTCCCCTCACTTTTACATTATTATCGGATGTATAGTTATAAATGCTTTTATTTTAGAAACCTTCCCTATAGACTAACACAGTTAACATTTCGTTTGTGTTGATTGAGTTTGACCGTTAAAAAGTCTAAAATGTTTATATTAAGTTCAATTGTATGAATTGACTATTTTACTCTCGTACTTTTACCAAATAAATTAATAAAATGATATAAAAGACAGTAATATATTAACTTGTAAAGGAGAAGTTATCGTGGACAATTTTATCCCTAAAAATAACAAAATTACAAATGAACCAAAATCATTGAAAATAAACCAAGATGTGTACTTATTTATGTATTTATTTGTCTTTATATATATATATATATATAAATCCAAATAAATACTCATTCGTAATTTTGTTATTTTAGATTTTTTAATAGTCAAACTCAGTTAATACAAATAGAATGCTAACGATGTTAGGTCATAAGGAAGGTTTCTAAAATAAAAGTATTTGTAACTATACATCCAATAATAGTTTAAAGGTGGGAGAAAGTTTTTAATATTAACCCTTTAATTTATATTATACAAGTCTTAATCAAAGTTGATTATGTTCCCATTAAAATGAGGCCATTTCTCGAGATACATGCATATACAGGGAGCGTCTCAAATATGAATATTCATACGATAATAAATTTTCAAAAATTGTTTTCGACAGAAAATGATTGAAAGTCTATGTTTTGTTTTTGTTTAATTATTTACGTTTTCAACAAAGATGTTTGCTGTTGATGATACGCACAGATACCAAACCAGGCAAAGCTGCCAAGCTTAATTAAGACGAGGTCAAGTTCTGGGTACCACCTCTGAACTGTCATATTTTAACATTTGGATAACTCCAATATAAAATAATTTTCTTTCTCTGACTTCGAGTTTATCCTAATTCTTTTAAATCCCGAATTTATTATAACATCGAAGAAAAGACTTGTGAATTAACAAGTTTATACAAAATTAATTCTTTCAGTATGTTCTATTATTCTTTTTTTGACCCAGAGAGATAATGTTCTGCTAGCACAACTCAGAATACTACTTCCACAATCGGGGAGAAGACACCCACATTTGGGGATAAATAGCCAAGGAGGGACAAATAATATATATACATGTCTAGGCGTTGAACCATGGTGGTAGATACTCACTTAGGAGAGTCCGATCACATTGACAAGAGGTCATTGATAGGATGTTCTATTATTCTTTCAATAAACAAATCACAGACAAATTTAACTAAATCAAATCAATCATAAATCAGTTTTAATAAAACAAGCTCATCCTAACAAAATAATAAAATAATACATAAGGAAATAACAAATAATTTATAAGATTGTATATTGGAAATATGATTAGAAAGTTACAAGGAAATCTAAAATGGGGCATAGAAACACAATGAAAACACATAACACAAAAGAGCAAAAACACAACAACCATAGACCGTAGTCTGTAGAGGAATAGAAAGAAATAAAAGATAAAAAAAACAGGTAGGATAGGGTAGACCGGTAGAGATAATACTGATATACAAAAACAACAGTTATCAGGTTAGGTATACCTGATGAGATTATCGTACGGTTTCACTAATTCTTATTACCGAGAAATAGTATAAATTTTTTTACACTAATTCTTGGTAAGTAACGAGAATTAGTGAAACCGTACGATATATTCAGGTATACCTGACATGATAATTTATAATACAATATTCTAAATATATTGAAATATTGTAATATAATATAATTATAACTGTCAAACTGTAATTTTTTTTTTTCAAATGCCAAACTAGGCTTTAGCCAGTTTAGCCCCTAAAATGTTTTGTATCTTCACATACGAATATATGATAGTGCGACTCGAATCTAAAATATTGATAAGCTAAATGAGTACCCTTTTTTTCTTATTAGACCACGAGGTATTCCTCACTCCGATTAGTAACCGATCATTAACGAATGAGACTAATACCTACTTCGGTTGGGAGGTCAATAAAGTTTGGCCATAATATGCTTCCAGTGGGGTTCGAACTCAGACAAAGTTTGAACCATTCGCTCCATTAGGAGTTCGATGACCGACCGCACCACAGCTCATGGTTAAATGAGTGTCTTTTTGTTTTGTTTTCCACCGACACACTTTACTAAAAGCACGATTAAAAATGTTGAATACGGAAATAAGGTTTGGATATTGTTTGCAGTAATGTAGTGAAAGAGAACTGCATGTTCACACTGATGCGTGTATAAAAAAACCTAAAATGACCTTTTATCATTTTGTGTACGTGGCAATTATCATGTGCAGTTAATCTACTGGTTGACTTGTGTGGGCGTGATTGCGCTACACAGACATTGAAGCCAATCGTTTTACACGCCATCAAATGATGAATCTGAGTCACTGTGGGGACCAAATACAATGCTAAACAAAAAAGTTGTTTAATCTCAGCCGTTCATCTTCAAGATATCCGACAAGTTCGCTTTCTTTTGCTGACCTATAAAAACATATTGATTTTAAAATAATAATAATAATAATTTTAAAATTGTTCAAAGTTCGAACATTCGTTTGTGAATTTGTGTAAAGGATTTTTTTTTTTCTTTCTTTCTTTCTTAATCTATTAAATGGCTTGAAAGTTACTCTTTGTCTTTTCAAATGATTCGTATTTCTTAGCAGTTTGGATCCTATCGTATAGAGTATGCTAACCATATATAAGTTAGAATCTAGAATATATAATCATATAAATTTAGATTCTCTACTGATCTGATCTTTTTTTTTGACCTCATATAATCTAAAATGTGATTGGTTTCTACAACCACTTTATTAACAACCAATTACATACTTTAAAAATACCAGAAAAGAGATCAGATTAACCAGAGAATCCAAATTATAATTATAAAGGTATGCCCGACTACTCGTTCAATCAATCATATTCCCTTTAATTAATGTTATGTGATGTGATAATGTGATAATGTGATATATATATAAAACGTCTAAGACTCTTATATAGGTACAGGTGAAGAGGACCTATCAAAGAATACTTGATAAAATATTTATTCAGTTTTGCACGAAATGATTTTTTTTTTTTTTTTTTTTTTTTTTTTTTTTGAAAAGTTGCACGAAATGGTTTTATCCACGTAAGTAAACATAAGTCATTTGTTGTACTAATTAGTAAGTACGTCTCCACTTATAATCAATAATCAGGTGCTTTAAGTCAATGACAGCAATCATAATTTCTTTGTGCGAATTCTTTGCCTATAATGTAAACAATAATTATAAGGCAAGCCAGATTCATTCAATCTTAGGACTTGTTGGGGAATGGCCGGGGGGGTTGGGGTGAGGCAGGCAATGACACATCATTTAAAAACAAAATGTAAATAATAATATTTTTGAGATAAAAGTCAAGTAAAATTTATATATGTCGTACCCAACCTGACCCTTGAGGACAAGGGTGTTCTCTAAGAGGATAGGGATGATACAAACCTCACATGCATGTCATCCATTAAGGCCCACGTTTGTACACGTGTGTACACATGTTCTACATTTATACCCATGCTATGTTATTTTTATTTTGTTACTTTGACCATTTTAGGCTTTATCGAATTAACCTATTCACTTTCTTAATTTTTCTTTCTATCTTTTGTAACTTTTCATTACAGATATTTGGGTCTGTATCATATAGATATTCGGAACTTATTATTGAACTACATCAACTTTTTCGTCTACAAAAACTTTTTAAAAATTATTGCAACTATTCTTTAATTGTGGTACTTAAAATTTAAGTTTATGTGATTTTCTTTTAGCTTTTTCATTATACACATCTTTTAATTATTAATTATGGGATTTCTCTAATCCTATCCATCTTATGTCTAGGCTCATTCATATCATGATGAAATTTTATGAATTTTGATGAGATTTTTTATATGAATATTAAGATCAATGAGATATGGTTGGGCAATTTTTTTAAAAAAAATTTCGGATCCAATAACTATTTTTGTTTCCATTTTTCCTATCTTTTCCCAAATTTTAAATGTTTTAACTTAGAATAAATTTAGAAAAACTAGTTCCCAAATTTGTAAATTTTTGAACTATTATTTTTCTATAAGTATATTTCATTTTTATTATCAGATGCAAAAATAATCTCATCAAAATTCATAAAATTTTATCCAGATTTAAATTTTTTAAATATAAAATGATTTGCACCTGAGAATTTATATATATATATATATAATATAAACAACCCCTTATTCTATGACGATAAACACTTTTTAATTAAATTAAAACCCTTAGATAAATTCAAGTGGCGTTTTAAGGATAACCATTGGATTGGTCTAAGGGTTTTAATTAAAATATGCTTATTTTTATACGATAAGAAGTTGATAATTGAATTGAGAACATTAATAAAAGGAATACGTTTTATTTACTACCAAACCACGTTATGCACGACCAAATTACTCATATTATTAGACGAGCTAAGCAGAAATTCCACAACATCAAATCAAATTTATGGCCATGTTCACACGGCATTATTTTAAATTAAATTAGGTTAGACTTTAGAGAAACAATAAACTTTTCTTAATAATAATTGTTATTATCATTATTGTTGTTGCTGTTTGTACTTTTGTAAGAGTATTGTCATTTTTTAATATATTTTTTTTTAATGGAAATAGCACCTAAAAATCTGGAAAACCAGATTTTCAGGTGCTATTTCCAGGGCAAGGTAAGAGTATTGTCATTTTGGTCATAGATTCGTTCAACAAGTTGTAGTTAATTATTATATAATTTAAGCAGTTGAGGTTGTTGAGAGCTGTTTGCTATTTCTGACCATTTTGCACCATCTAAACGTGTACCCTATATGTTTTTTTCATAGAAGTTTCATGAAAACATAAAAATCATTACTAAGGGTAGGTTATTATTATTATTTAGTATTATATAAATCCGGTTTTTTTAGAGGGAGGACTCGAGCCTATAACCTCGTAATACAACTGTTAGGGGTTTATTAATGGACCAACCTCGTATCGTTAGGTTAAGTTATTTCTTTATTTCTTAACAATCCAAGCAATTTTCGTTGAAACTCAAATAATATCTAAAAAACAGATAAACAAAAAGTCAGACTAGATGGGGATCTGAACTATAATATATATATATATATATATATAGTAATGCTACACATTCCACCTATAATCCTACAATTTTCATCCCAACACACGTGGCAGCTGAGGTATCACTTGGTGAGTGGACAAACATTAATTGGTGAGTGACTACATGGGTAAGAGAGATAAGTATCAATTAATATGTGTCCACTCACCAAGTGACACCTCAGCTGCCACGTGTGTTGAGATGAAAATGGTGGGATTGTAGGTGATATGTTTAGCATTATTGATATATATATATTGCCATGATTTCTTTACTTTTCCAACCCACGTTATAAAATCCATGCATATATCATTTATAATTATCATATAATTTGACGAATATTATTCATATGCTCCTCAAAATCACACGATTATAGATAAGTTAATTTGTTCCTTTTGTTTTTTGAGATGTAACATAATCGTTATAGAGAATTTCAAAATCCCTCCCAACATTTTATATAAAAAATATATGGAAAAACAATTATAGGATTTCAAAATTAGACAAAAATTGGTGTTTAATTTTCCAATATTTAGATCGAATCTTAAAGTTAAAGGAGCTTAAGGAAACTTATACTCTTATTTTTAATTGATAAACTCTTACTCAAATGTAATTAAAGTTATTAATAAAAAAAATTTAGTCAAACCTAATTAATAAATAGTCGTTAGCATCTAATCTTACCTACCATTTGAACGATATATTAATTTCAATACAAAATTACAAACAATCGAACTAATCTTTCTATTTTTTAAGTTGTAGATTCTCTTAACTAAGATGATGTATATATTTGTTTCACGATTATAATGATAGTTGTACGGAGACATTTCTTATGGTAGTGATAGTTGTAAATATTCAAACTTGAAAAATAGATTTCAAAAAAACCTCGTATATGGATCACCGTGAGTCTGTGATGGTTCAAGTCTTATCACGGATAATTATCAATACATGTGGGGATATTTCTTATAGTACGGTGTAGTTAGATATTCATACCATAAACTTAGATTTCAAATAAATTTCATATCTATACGGTATCAACTTTTTTTTCCGTCCAGTCAAGTCCTTGTCAGCGTCCACTTGCCAACTGCCAAGCCCTTATCAGATCATATTGATAATTTGATATGTACCTTTGTCTATTAGACTATTATATATCTACACTTCACCTTCTCAAAACCACCTTTCATTTTCTCAATTGATTTGTCTTCAGTCTTCACCCTCTTTTCCTCTCTATTTAAACCACATATATTATTTTTATCAACATAATATATTATGAGACTAAAAATTTCGAGCCTCCGTGGTTCGAAATAGAGTTCCACTATCAGGGTTCAAACATTGTTATCGTAAAAATATGGAAAGACCTTCTTTAAGATGAGAGTTGCATTCCAGATTAGCAGCTCGAATCAATCCTACTAATGATGAAAGCTTTCAAGAATTATTATTATTATTATTATTATTATTATTATTATTATTAGTATCGAGGATCCCAGACTTCGTCCAGACACCCATCAACCTGTCCTCCCCAACCGCGTGACTCGCCGTGGCCTGTATGTTGGATCGTGAGGTAGGACAAATAGGAAACCTTGGCCCACACCCCTGGCCCTATAAGAATGCAAGCGGTTAAATCAGAACTCACCTTTACCTGGGTAGGATTCGAACAGCTGATATTAGCCCCATGTTCGTCCTTACACCAGCAAAGCTAAACGCCCTGAGAGCTGGCCACAATATAATTGTTAGGAGTAGAACCAAAGACTTGAGTATTAAAGTTTAAACCCAAGCCTTAGACCACCAAAGCGACCACTGAGCCAACCACCTTGTGGTTAAAAAAAATAAAAAAAATAAAAATAAAATTCATTTTAAAGAATGTCTTACCATGTGCTACGGACGTTTGAATTTTAAAAGTCTTACCATGTGTTAATGACGTCTGTATTACACAAATTAGCATACAGGAGAAACGTGTTTTTTTTAATGTTTGTCATTTTAGGACAAAAACTTAATTAATTACGGTGGCAAAATACTTAGGTATTGACCAACCCAAAGCATACTGACCACCCATAAACACCCAATAGGGTGTTGTCACGTGACAAAACTCTTTCATTTTTTTTAATTTTCTCCTTGCTTTTGGATTATGTGGCTATCAACTAATGGGTGATTAGCACTTTGGATACTGACGTACCAAGTGTTGTCCATTACAGTTAGCGATGATTAGATTAGATTATAAGGAAATTGCATGGGAGTACCCAAGCCATACTGACCACACCAAACCACCCAATGGGGTGTTGCCACGTCGCAAAACTCTTTTGCTTTTTTCATTTTTCCCCTTGCTTTGGGTTACGTGGCAAGTAATGAGTGGTGTGGTCAGCACCTTGGGTACTGATCAGTACCCAAGCATTGTTCAGATTATAATGAGATCTGAAACTTTGATTATTTCAATAAGGAAATGACCAATGAACCGCGCGAGATTTTGTAAACTGTCGAATTTGGCCTCAGGAACCTTTCGAAATAACGAAACATGCCACAAAATGTGTCGCATTAATTTATATATTTACATGATCATTCCAACCATACAATTATAGAAAAAAAAAAAAAACACTTTCGAGTTTCGATAAATATTGTTAGAGGGACAGAGTTAGCTCGCACCACTGTGTGTATAATACTATAATCCAATCACACAAAGCGAGAGCGATTCTTTTGATTTGAATCCGTACCTCTTTTTTTTTTTTTTTTTTTTTTTTTAATAAATTATTTTTCTCTCCGTTTGTCTGAGCACGAAACACGGATTTTGTTGCAACAAAGAGTTTGGCAACTTTCTAGCCAATATTTTCTGTTTCCGGGAAAATTTTCGTTTTCTTCTGCGTTCTTTTCGATTTTTTGTTTCCACGTGGGTCTGCAAATCCAGCAGAAATCAGACCACACACAACAAACAAACGCATACTCGCATGCTTTTGTTTGGTATTGTTGATGAAATAGCAATTTCGAGTGATTAAACGAAGTGGGGATTTTTTGTTTTTTGGTCTTAACGTCTGGTGATCTTTGTGTGTTCATTTTGAGCTGTTTATAGAGGAACAGAGAAGTTTTGAAAAAAAAAAAAAAAAGTGGTGAGATTTGACGATCTAATGGCAGATTTTGGGGCGAAATGGCGGGTGTTGAGACCCATTTTGATGATTTTCTTAAACTTTGTGTTGGCTTTCGTGTTTGCTAAAGCTGAGAGAGGCTTGAGACTTGAAGATTCAAGATTCCGTGCAGTGAAAGAAAATGATGAACCCAGTTTTCTTCTCAAAGCCGCTAATTTCTTGTGGCAATCTGATAAGCTTGGTTACACACATGTTTGGCCAGTAAGTTTTCAAATCAATTCTTCTTCATTTAGATTCTTTGATGTCCATGTTTGTTCATATACAATTTTTTTTTTTTTTTTGGTGGGGTGTAGGAAATGAAATTTGGTTGGCAAATTGTGATTGGTGGCATTATTGGATTCTTTGGAGCAGCTTTTGGGAGTGTTGGTGGTGTTGGTGGTGGTGGTATTTTTGTGCCTATGCTTAACCTGATTATTGGGTTTGATGCAAAATCATCCACAGCTATATCAAAATGTAAGAGACTCATGAATCTTTCTTGTTGAAAATTGAAATTCTAATTAGATACCTTGTATGGAACAGTGGATCCAGATACCTCTGTTCATATTACATTATTTAGAAAAATTAAGGCAAAGTAATTGGAAGTTAAGACTGTAATTATATATTTTAAAACTACTTTACCTTTTGTGTTTAATGAATTATTTGATCCTGACAACTTATGTAGTCCCTTTACATGACTACTGTTTCTTTTGGGGTAAAATAAGAGAGGGTGATTTTTTTTAACAGAGGAAGTCTCTGATCAGCTGATGTGGTCTTCCTCCTGGATTTTTCAGTGAAAATCTTGTTTAAATCAATGCAAGAAAGGTTTCACTGTTGCATAAAAGGAAAATATTGTTTCAGTGTATTGGGATTGTTGAATTTTTGTTCTTTTTTTTTTTTTGGTTTTGTTTTGTTTTTATAAGTGTATTGGGATTGTTGAATTTTTGTTCTTTTTTTTTTGGTTTTGTTTTGTTTTTATTGTGAATTATGTTTGTCATTTTGCCAAAGTTTGGATCATATTCTCAGAACTTCCAAAGTGCAGTGTTTTTAAGTGAATCTGCAACATGTTACCAGAATTTACAGAATTTTCTAGACTTGCTTTTAGTGGAATCATGAACGGTAATCACTAATTAAATGATATCTAAAAAGTCCCCGGTTTATTTCAGGTATGATTATGGGTGCAGCGATCTCAACTGTTTACTTTAACCTTAAGCTGAGGCATCCTACAATTGATATGCCAATCATTGACTACGATTTGGCTCTGCTAATTCAACCGATGCTCATGCTGGGAATTAGTATAGGTGTCGCGTTCAATGTGATATTTGCCGACTGGATGGTTACAGTTTTACTCATTGTTCTCTTTATAGGTAATTTATAAGTTTCACTGCAGTCCCCTTGGTTTTGATTTGAGCTATAGTAACAGCTTCTATTTCGGGTGGTTTCCAGGCACATCAACCAAGGCGTTCTTCAAGGGTGTTGAAACATGGAAAAAAGAAACAATAATGAAAAGGGTAATTTTATCAGCTTATACAAAAAAATTTGTAGCGTCAAGGCTGTGTGTGCATTACCTTTTATGGTGTCATTTTAGTTTAAACAAGTCATACAGGCAGTAATTTTAAACTTTTGAGATCAGTTTGCTCATATTGTCGGTTTTGTAACTTCATGGCCTTCTAATTCACTGAAATACAAGAATGAAAATCATTTACATGTGTGGTGAAAGTGCCACTGTAATATACTTGTTCACACTCCAAAATTTGATTTTGACCATTGAACATTCTTTGGATTTTAGGAGGCTGCAAAGCGATTGGAATCTAACGGTATGTTATTTCCTCTTATTCTATTTGTATCTGAAGAACATTATATAGTTCTTGCTTGAATGTTTTCCATTTGAAATCAGCCAATGTATTTGTCCCACTGTATCAGGTGATGCTGCTCAGGAGGTGGAATATAAGCCTCTTCCTAGCGGCCCAAGCAGCATCCCTCCAAAGGATAACAATGAAAAAGAAGTGAGTATACTCTTGTCTGCTGTGATGAATACTAAGGATTCACAAAGCTAATATAATGTAAAATTGCAGGTCTCTATTTTGGAGAATGTTTACTGGAAAGAACTTGGACTTCTTGTATTTGTTTGGGTTGCATTCCTTGGACTGCAAATTGCCAAGGTTTCTTCTTCATTTTCAACTGTTTCATACAGTAGAAGTCCACAATACAATTTCTCCGAATGCAGTATTGGTGCTGACTATGCCTTTTTTTTTTTTTGCTACAGCATTACATGGCCACATGTTCGATAGTATATTGGGTATTGAACTTGTTGCAGGTACATTCTATTGATATAACCGGTCTGTGTGATTTTTCTGCAGATTGAGACGAAACATCTGACCCCCATCAAATAAATTCTGGTTTTGTTATGCAGATTCCTGTTTCTGTTGGGGTATCTATGTATGAGGCCGTTAGCTTGTACCAGGGGAGAAGAGTAATAGCATCCAAGGGGGAAGACGGAAAAAGTTTCAGAGTGTTCCAGCTTGTTAGCTATTGTGCCTTTGGAGTATTAGCCGGAGTTGTTGGTGGGCTGCTGGGACTAGGAGGAGGATTTATCATGGGTCCACTATTTTTGGAGCTCGGAGTCCCTCCTCAGGTGAGTCTTTTGAATTCAATTTTTCGGTTTTTTTAAATAATACCCTGTTAGAGCACTTACCAAACAAATCTTGATCACTAATGATTAATCACTGCACTTCTTGAAAATCAAGTTTAGTTAATGTTATATTGCATCTCTTCTAAAAAGGGTGCAAATGCTCTTTTCTGTTTTAATTTTGGCTGTGCTGAACCAAACAACATCTGTGAACAATGACAAATCCGAGTCTCATAGTTTCAACTTGTTATAATTTACGTAGATAATGATTAGAATAAGCCAGGATAAACATCGGAGATGAAACTAAGCCAGCCAAATATAACTATTTTGACATTGAGAATAATGTTGTTCAAGTCAAACTACTGATTATTTGGTACCATTTTAATCTTCTTGATGACGATTTCTGTGCAGGTCTCAAGTGCCACTGCTACCTTTGCTATGACCTTCTCCTCATCGATGTCAGTTGTAGAATATTACCTTCTGAAACGATTTCCTATTCCTTACAGTAAGTGTCCAAGTTCCAACACAACCAGATAACTTTTCTGTAAATTGCATTTCCGTTGATTTTAAACATCATTGCAGTCCATCTAAACTTTTATGGACTTTTTTTCATCTTTACTTTGTTTGGCAGCTCTCTACTTCATTGCTGTGGCTACCGTTGCTGCTTTTGTTGGCCAGCATATTGTGAGGAAGCTGATTATTCTATTAGGAAGGGCGTCGCTTATCATCTTCATTTTAGCTTTTATGATATTTGTTAGTGCAATATCACTAGGTTAGTGTCACTTATCATCTTCATTTCTGCTTGTTTTGGATTGTGCATTTTACTCCATAAGACTCTCAAACTGTTGTTTCCTTGTGTTTTGATAGGTGGAGTTGGCATAGCAAACATGATTACGAAGATTGAAAACCACGACTACATGGGGTTCGAAAACCTCTGCAAGTATGATGCGTAGTTACACTAGTTCGTTTCCTTTCATTTCTTTTCTCTTTTTTGAAATTCTTAGATGTTGTAATCATTCTCCAAAGGTTAAACATCAACATTCTGTTGGTGTAACCGGAGATGATTACTAATATTTTTTCCTCATAAACTATATCCTCTTGTGAGACTTTTTTAGTCAATCCAATTAGATGCTCTTATTGTTACAAAGATCATTTTTGATTGAAATTAGAACAGAATTTTCAGGTATTTTTGAGTTGTTTTATTTATTATTACTATCATATATATATTTTTTTCTGGTTGAACAAAGAAGTGCATGTTTTTTTCATTTTTGAAATCACCATTAATGGTGCCAGCTGTTCCATGAGACAAGAGATAAGATGTTTGATGTATCTATATATCATATATGTTGTTCTTATCAGATTTCGATGGAGACTATTTGTGTTGTGCAATAATTTGTACTTGTTCTTCACTTCTTTGTATGGCCTTATCATTTTAAGTTAACAATCCCCTTCATTGGTCTGTCTTCAAGTAATGGCCCTCTTTCAAGTCTCAATTGTTAGAGTGGTCTTGGACCCAACTCAACCCCAAAAGCTAGCTTGTAGGGTAACGGTTGCTCTCACACTTATGTATTGCACTTCTCCTTAATGTCTAAGCGATGTGAGACTATGATTCATCCCCTTTCTCACACGTAGCGTGTTCATTTGGTAGCACTTGCACCTATGACGGAAAGGGATACATAGGGCCCAACCGATCCGGCTCTAATACTATATTAGTAACAAATAGACCTAAAAGCTTAAACCGATAAGAAATGGCCTCATAATAGTATTTAAACCCTATGATATCAATCACATATTTTCTTTCAACATAAGAAACAAAAACTCGGCTATTAAAATTAAAATTTTCATGCACGTCACCTTTTAATATGGGTGGTAATCCACATCCCTTTCCACGTTAGTGGTGGAGGTTCGAGTCTAATATATGTATTTTACAAGAGAAAGAATATATACAACCGGGGTTGCGGCACCGTCGTGGCCCCGTTGTGAAAAAAAAGAAAGAAAAAAAAAACACATGGGCCCTATGTATTTATTACGTAGGTCCCACATGTTTTTTTTTTCCACTACAAGATCGCGACGGTTCCGTAACCCCGGTGGTAAGTAGCAAAGCTCATTTTATAAACAAGTGTGAAGAATTTTCTTTCTAGAGTTATGAGAGTAGATATCCGGATGGTTATGTAACGTGTGAAATCATTTCCTTTGGCATCTACTTCATTAATAATTCCATTTGTGACAATTTAAACCTAGTCTATGAGCTGGACTGCTTTGAAATTTTGCTAATCACATCTGGTTGAACTTTGTAAATTGTAATTTGAAAAGTGGCATCAATCATGTTTAGTGGGCAACACAGTAGGGTCCATTTCCAATATTTGAACCACCCCCAGTCCCCACTACCATTTTTCTACTTCCAAAACAACGTCCTCCAACTTGTCTCAATTATTGGGATTTGGGACCCCATCTCATCTCATGTGACTGACAACTCACACTGCTCTCAATAGAACAGTAAAAATTGACTTCACATTTCAGAGTGAATAATGAGTATAAAACAAAGACATAAAGACACATTAAGGCTGGGCAACTGTGGTACTGCCAACCACTCATTCACATTCATGAGTATTTTAATGATATTTATGTAGAGTTTTCTCCCTACGTTTGAAATAAATATCTTTCATTATAAGAATAGATATTCGAACGATACATATACCGTTTAATTTTGATATGTCTGGGCAGACTATTGATGCATGGGATATCGAAATTTATTGTAATACTTTAAAATAAAATAAAAACAAGTGCTCTGTTGATTCCGTGCCCAGATCTATAAAAATTCAAAATTATAAATATATTGATAGTTTATATTCTTCTGCATGTGTACATAGGTTCCGTAGTATTTGGAGATCATGGAAGAGATGGGTTAATGGAGATGTAGATGGTAGGATGAGTTTGACTTTTGAGATGGAAGACAAGGTGATAGATATCCAATGGGAGATTTTATTTTATTTTAATATTTGAAATTTTTAATTAAAAAGGGTGCATTTGATATGCAAGATTATATTGGACCGGATTTAACTATTTTTAAGGGATTTGATTGGATTGGATTGGATTGATTTGGATTGGACTAAAATAATACTATCTCTTGTTTAGTATAACATAAGATTGGATAAGTATTTGAAATAAAATAACATTTAGTTTTTAATTGATAATAAAAAAAATTAATCATATTTTAATAAAATATATAAATATTAATTTAATCCTCTCTCTCTCTCTCTCTCTCTCTCTCTCTCACAATCCTTCGATCTCTCTCTCCCTCAACATTGTTTCTCTCAATTTGTGGTGGTTGGTTTTTATGTGGTGATTGGTGTTGGTATTTACGAAGGCAGATGTGTGGTGGTTGGTGGCAGAGAACGGGGTTGATGGGAGAACAGTTCGCATCTTCGTTCGCCGTAAAAGGGAACTTTGGTGGTTTGGATTCGATGTGGTTTACAGATGGCGACAGATGGTAGATTGATTGGTTTGGATTTTGGGCTGGTAGTGGTGCCAATTTCGTGTTTGGGTTTAGACGGTGGTGTTGATTTCATGTTTGATGCGTGTGAAATTTGTGTTGAGTGTTGGTTTGTGGTGGTGTTTGGGTGGTTGGGAAGGTGAAGAAAGCGGCGGTTGTAGGGCTGGTGGTCTATTGAATGAAATTTATCTGTGGACTATATTTTATTTTTGATTTAATGGTTATCAGATCCATACGGTCTCGTTTGTTTGGCCATATTGTATTGTATTAGACAATTAAAATGTATTAAAATAATAAAATATAATGTTTGTACAAACACCGTATTGTATTATTTTAATACATTTTAATTGCCTAATATAACGAAAATCTTATTAACTAATACATTATATTGTATGGTATTAGATTGTATTGTATTAAAAAAAGGGGTGATTATCATTTGGGTCCCTAACTTTTTCTGAAAGATCCATTTTTTAAACAAGTTTTCTTTTTTATCAAAATGTTCCCTGTCTTTTGAAAAGTATATCAAATAGGTCATTCTGACCTTTTTTCTAACGGTCAAACGTCACAGAATGGTTGAAAAGACTGTTTTACCCTCAACTTTAATTTTTAATCCAATAAGAATATAACACGTGTCACTAAAGTTTGAAAATAAAAAAATTAAAATTAAAATTAAATAAAATTGTTGAAAAAAAAAATCCTTATATAGAAATTAAAAATATAGTTTTTAAAAAGAATTATATAATAAATTAATTAAAATTAATTTAACAAAACCTATCATCTTCATCATCAAACCAAGAAATCTAGATTCGATCACCATTCACCAGAATCAATATCACCCCCAACCCAGATTGAACATCACCCCCAACCCAGATTGAACATCACCCCCATAATCATCCATCCCCACATCCTCCACCATATTCAATCAAACCCAGTCACTAACAAAAAATCAAAAACCAAAAACATTCAAATCTAAAAAAAAATAAAATCCAAATCAAACCCTAAACCCATACAAATCAGACAAACCCCCGACGACCCCAAAGGAAATACTTGATTTAAAATGAAACTGATTTTCAGATCGTTGAACAACAACGCATATTATCGTTGAGGAGATCAGCAACAACCCATATTCTCCACTTAAGGAGATCGACGGAGTTCCCACGATCTGGAAAACCCATCGTCTGGGTTCAGATCGGAACCTCCACGATCTAGAAAAACCAGATCGGCTGGGTTCTTTGGAAAATCCAGATAATTTGGAACCAGATCGTGGAAAACTCTAGATGGAAAAGTTGAATCATGTGAAAGAGTGTGTATGGTATAAATCAGGTTGCATTTTGTCCCCTTTAAAGATTCCACATGCCTCACGAATGGGCAGTGCTAGGTTTTGTTGTTTGTGTTTTGTTGAGTTCTCTAGATTGATTTTCATTCTGGGCTTTGTTCGTCTGGTTGTTGTGATGAAACTAAATTCTTTTTTTTTTTTTTTTTTTTTTTTGCTGCAAAGAACAGGTTTGGTTGGGTGAAAATTTAGATTTGTTGTGATGAAATGTTGGATGAACTTGTCTAATTGGGATGAAAAGTACGAATTAATTGGTATGTGATGAATAGGAGATCTCCATGGATCAGTGCAGATCCAATTTCTATGATCTTGTTGCTCTTGGAGCTATGGGTGTGGTGATGGTGGAAGATGTTATAATTTTCACCAACCATTGACATGCTTTGAAAGCTTTTGGTGATTTCCCTGTTTTCTCTTATGGTATTGATGTTGCTGTGTATGCATTTAAAGGTTGATGAAGATGGTGGTGGTGGTGGTGGTGGAGAATATGAGGATGATGATTTTTTTGTTTGTACTTTTTGGGGGTTGAATGTTGTTGATGGTGAGAATGATGATGTTTTGTTTTTCAATTTCGATTTTGTGTTTTTTCCTCAAAAAAATAAAATAAACAAAGGAAATAAATGGTCAGATTTCTTCACATCTGGAAGAATTATTAATTGTGTATATAAATATTTAATTCTTTGGTTTCTTTTTTTCTTTCTTTTTTGTTGATAGATGGATAAATTTTTTTCTATTTTTTTTTTCTTTTATAATTATATATTCATTTTTTAAATTTAATTATCGATTAGTTTTAATTAGTTTTATTTCCTTCAAATATATATATATTATTGATATTTATTTTATTTCTATTTTTTGACACATGGCAAGTTCTTGGTTCAAAGACAAAAATACCCCTACAAACGTTAAGTTTGACTGACAATTGACTAACAGATGGACCTATTTGATATACTTTTCAAAAGTCAGGGAAAGTTTTAATAAAAAAACAAACTTATTTAAAAAATGGATCTTTCAGAAAAAGTTAGGGACCCAAATGATAATCCCCCTAAAAAAAAAACACTTTTTTTTTCAATAAATATGAAAAATTAATAAAATATGTATTATATTGTTAATATGTTTTTTATAACTTCAAAATAAACAGGAAAATTTTATTTAAATTTTTTGTTTCAATTAAAATGAATATTTATTGATTTTTATAAAAAAAATATTTATTGATTTATTCATTGTAAGAATATTTAAAATTAATTATTAAGTATTTTTAGAAAAATATTATATTTTTATAATATAATAAAATACAATAAAATAATATAGAAATAACATAATACGATATAGAAATAACATAATACAGTGTATCACCAAACATAGGTTTATATTAACATTAATACAACCAATATGGTCCAATACAATCCAATACAGTGGGCTAAACGAGCCCTAAGTCTTTTTTATTTGTTGGTTTGAGATGGTGATAGACTGATTGGGTGGTTGGGAAAGTGAAGGAGTAGCCAATGGTGGTCTGGTGGTGATGATGATGTATGTCTAGTTGGGAAAGTGAAGGAGTGGTAGGTCTCTGGATCTTTATCAAAAGATGGAAGAACAATGGATCTCTGGAAAGTGAAAGATGAAGATCAAAAGATTAAAAAAAATATATTAATTTTTTTTTTTTTTTTGATTGGCCAGTGAAAGATGAAGATCAAACTATTAAAAAAAATATATATTAATTTAATAAAAAAATATCGATGGCCTGGGACTAAAAAGATCTCTGGAAAGTGAAAGATGAAGATCAAAAGATTAAAAAAAATATTAATTTAATTTAAAAAAATATTGATGGGACAGTGAAAGATGAAGATCAAACGATTTAAAAAATTATTAATTTAATAAAAAAATATTGATGGTTTGGGTCTTGGACGCGGGATTAATTAGTCTAATTGTGGGCCCACCGGATTGATTATACAGTACGGTCAGCTCACCAATGAAGGGATTAGGATCGATTTTTATGTCTTCTGGCTAAGTGGCTAACAAACATAGCCTTAAATTATTTGAGCACATGTTAAATCAGTGAAAGCAAAGTACAGTAAAATGTAAACGTGTACCACCTTGTAATTGGTCTCCTCTTCCCCCGATTCCCCCCCAATGAGGAGAAAGAGAATCTCATTCTTCAACTCACTAGCCTTATCTCTGTTGCTTCTTGGCTTCTAAGTTCTAAAACTGATCAAAAATGGCTGATTTTGGACAAAAGTACTGGTGCAGTTTCAGATTAATATTCATGGTTTTTATCAACTTTCTTCTGGCTTTTATATTCATGGTTTCTGCTGATAGAACCATTGAAAAGGGTGGTCCATTTATCAATGCGGACACTACTGGATCTGAAAATGATAAAAACAACATTCTCAGAGCTTTGGAATTCTTGTGGCAACCAAACCAGTCTGGTTATCAACATGTTTGGCCGGTAAGTTATTACTATTACACATGGAAATTAAATTAGTTTAACATTTCCATGGTGCTATATGTTGTTTTTCCATCAACTTGACTTGCATGATCTGTTGTAGGAAATGGAATTTGGTTGGAGAATCATTGTTGGAACCTTCATTGGAATCTTAGGAGCAGCTTTTGGAAGTGTAGGTGGTGTTGGTGGTGGTGGTATTTTTGTTCCCATGCTCAGTCTAATTATTGGGTTTGATCCAAAATCAGGCACAGCTATATCTAAATGTAAGTAACACACATTTTGTATATGTCGGAGTTTGGTACTGTATAGGATCTGACCGATCTGTAATTGTATTTTTTTTTTTATTTTTTTTTTTTTTGTGTTCTTTGAACCAACGAGTTCAATGTAGTGGAGGGTTCTTCTTTGACCATGACGTTATTGCCATATTTTTTTTTTCAAGGCCGTCCTTTTGTAGTATAGTTATTGGGTTACAAAACCAGGCACATCCGTATCAAAATGTAAGACAGACTTGGAGTTTGGTAATGTAGAGGCTCTGTAAATGTAAATTTTTCGTGTTCTTTGTGTCAAAGTGGTCTTACCCCAAAAACTAGCATGTAGGGTGAGAGCTGGCCTCCCTTACGAGAGGGTGCTCACTCGGCAGCACTTGCACCCGTGACGGGCTGGGACATACAGTGTCTGACCCATCCCTAGGCATGTCTAGCTCTGATACTATATCAAAGTGGTCTTAGGCCTAACTCAACCCCAAAAGCTAGTTTGTAGGGTGAGGGTTGCCCTCACACTTATATATTACATTTACCCTTAATGCCCATGTGATGTGGGATTATGATTCATACTTTGAACTGATGAGGGTCTTCTCTGGTATGGACTTTACCTCTATAACGTTACAAAATGATGGTTCTGACTAGAGAATTATTAATGTCGTGGATATTAGCAACCTGTAACGATTGTGAATTATAGTCCACATCACTTTGGCACTAAGGGGAGGTGCAATTTATAAGTGTGAGGGCAACCCTCACCCTACAAACTAGCTTTTGGGGTTGAATTAGGCGCAAGACCAATTTGACAACGATATCGTAGTTATAAGGTAACATGTTTTTTTGACGAGTCTAATCGGAATGAGTTATTTTGTGGTTGTTTAGGTATGATATTTGGTGCAGCAGTCTCAACAGTGTACTACAATCTTAAGCTAAGGCATCCAACACTTGATATGCCTATCATTGACTATGATTTGGTGCTGATTATCCAACCAATTCTCATGCTTGGTATCAGTCTAGGAGTTTCTCTCAATGTCATTTTTGCTGACTGGATGGTCACAGTTCTGCTAATTACTCTCTGCATAGGTAATAATATTAATTCTAATTAAGCTTGCTATAGAGCCATTCAAATAGTAACAGTTTTGAAACCTCGAATGATTATTGTTTGTGGCGATTTATTGCAGTCACGGCAATAAAGGCATTCTTCAAGGGTGTTGATACATGGAAAACGGAGACCAGATTCAAAGAGGTAACAATCTACACCCCATCCAATCGCTGTTCCATTTCTCTAGTGCAGACGTCTAGATCTTTTGACATTCATTTGCTAACATTGGCTTCGAATGTGTTAATACAACTAAAATGACTGATTGATTCTATGTTTGTTTTGTTTTGTTTTGATTCAACATTTAGGAGGCTGCTAAGCGGTTTAATTCAAGCAGTGAGTTCATTCACTCTAATATGTAATTTCTTTTCACATCATTCAAATATGTTTCTTTCAATTGATCGATCAATCCTGTTTGTGCACATTTTTCTGCTTCTATTAGATACCAGTGTTCAGATTACAGAATACAAGCCACTTCCTGGCGGTCCAAGCAGCAATCATATTGAAAAACGATTGCAGGTCACTGTTCTTGAAAATATTTATTGGAAAGAGCTTGGACTTCTAACTTTTGTTTGGGTTGCATACCTTGCACTGCAAATTGCCAAGGTTATTTTTCTTTCTTCTTCTAGTTCATGATCATATTCATTTTTGTGCACTGCCTCAGTTGCTTAACTATCTATATTATTCCACATTTCGGCGACAGAACTATACGGCTACTTGTTCGACAGCATATTGGGTATTGAACTTGTTGCAGGTAAGTGTCAATTTCAAGAGAACTTCGATAAATGTCAAGTCGACAACGTAAAAGGTTTCTGCGACGTTGGTATAATTAGATGATTGTATGTAGCAATATTAATTCTTTGTGCATTGCAGATCCCAGTTTCTATTGGTGTGTTTTTGTATGAAGCTGTTGGTTTATATAAAGGACGGAGAGCTATCGCGTCCAAGGGTGACGAAGGCAAGAACTTGCGGATACTGCAGCTGGTTCAATGCTTTGCCTGTGGACTGGTGGCCGGAATAGTTGGTGGTATGCTTGGAATAGGTGGTGGTTTTATTATGGGTCCAATGTTCTTGGAGCTCGGCATACATCCTCAGGTGACTATATAAACTGTTTGAACTTGAATCGTTTACTGATTTGAGCGTTACTTGAGCATGCACACACACATTTCAATTCATCGTTGGTTTTGCAGGTTGCGAGTGCCACAGCTACGCTTGGCATGACCTTCTCTGCATCCATGTCCGTAGTTGAATTCTATCTTCTCAATCGTTTTCCGGTCCCATATGGTAACTCATCATCAAATCCCCTCCAAAATGTGATCGATTGAAACCTATATATGAATCATTTTCATTTGGCTGATATTTGAAAATTTTGTAATTGGCAGCTCTCTACTTCATCGCTGTTGCTTTTGTGGCTGCATTTATAGGGCAGTACATTATTACCAAGCTGATTGCTATAACAGGAAGAGCCTCTCTGATTATTTTTGTGTTATCATTTACAATATTTGTCAGTGCAATAACACTCGGTGAGAATTCATATTCTTCTTCTTCTGACAATATTGTCTATTGTATATATTCAACTAATGTAATTATTGACAAGTTTTTCTTCTGTAATTTTTTACTTGGCAGGTGGGGTTGGATTATCAGACATGATTGGGAAAATTAAGCGAAGTGATTACATGGGATTTGAGAATCTATGCAAAGTATAATGCCTGATATTAGTTTTCTCCAAAATTCAGATTTCATGTCAAATGAATATTGTATCAACTTGGAGGAGGATGTAAAAAATACGAAGAAAAAAAAAAAAATCCGAGTTTGTTTTCCGGTACGTATGTCCGGATTTTCATTCGGTGCAAATTAAGTTGCACGTAAAGACAAAAAATGGTACGGATCATCCATGACCTAGAAGAACAACGTAAAATAGTGTAGAAGTTAAATCCTGATTCGTAATTAGAGTGTTTACTAGAAACAGTTGAGAATCGAATTATGTAAACCCTGCGCAAATTAAGAATTAAATTGTTATTATTCCATTACATATCACGAATGTTCTCTCAGAATTGACCTAAAGAAGATAGCATGATCCTCAGAAATTCTATGCTTATGAAATACTAGGAAAAAAAAATTATTCAATAAAATTACTCAAAACATTGTTTTTTTTTTTTTTTTCATTTAAAAAATAATTTTTTAAAATGTCATATTATAATCAGCCAATTACATCTATGTATTGAATTTTCATAACATGCATTATTTATTTTTTAATAACAATTTATTTATTTATTTTTTATTTGTAAGTATTATACTTTTACATAAATTCGAGATTTTTTTAGGGTGCTAAAGGATTCGAACTTATAACCTTATCCGGAGGTGTACAAGTACAGCGGACAGACCCTGTCTCGTCGTAAACCAAAATTGCGTATAAAATAAGCTAAATATATACATTGTATATTAGAATAATTGTGAAAGGAATCTGTTACCAAAATGTCAAAAGGATTTTAAAGAGAAAAGAAATTTCGTTTATTTATTTTATTTTATTTATATTTATATATGATGCTATGATTCTCATCAATTAAAGAGATCGAAATAAAAGTCTCCGACTCTCTGGTCTCCGAAAAAGAAAAAAAAAGGGGCGAGAGCGAGAACAAAGATGGTTTTCTACTTCAAAGCTCGACCAGAGGCAGGCGACTACACCATTTTCATGGGTCTCGACAAGTACGAGAACGAGGAGCTCATCAAATATGGCTTCCCCGAAGACATTTGGTACCCATCAAATCCCTAATTCCTTTTTTATTTTATTTATTTATTTATAATTTGTTGGGGTTTAAATTTCGTTGAATTGTGTGCTGTCTTCGATTTAATTGAATAAAGTTGTGATCTTTTTGTTGGATTCATGGCTTGATAGAGCTTTCTTTCATGGGTTTGTTTAGTGTTTAGTGTTTGTGTTTATGTTTGGGTTTGGGCTTGATTTGTTGCAGGTTTCATGTGGACAAGATGTCTTCTGCTCATGTTTATTTAAGAATTCATAAGGGTCAGACGATTGATTGTATAAGTGAAGGTGTACTGGAAGATTGTGCCCAACTTGTCAAAGCCAATTCTATCCAAGGCAATATCAATCTGCATTCGAATTCTAATTTGTCTTTGTTTTCTTTCTGTTTTAATCATATTGACTATTCTAGCAAGTATTTTAAATATTCAAAATATGAATTTTGTTACTTTTATGATCCTTGCTAGATTTCAATCTAGTCTGTGAAAATTTTGTTTTGCTATAGATTTTAAGATATGGGTAATGTGATGTAACAAAAATCAGAAGTAGTTGCATTATAATGTTTGCTTGGTTACATGGCAGGCAACAAGGTGAACAACATCGATGTTGTTTACACTCCCTGGGCCAATTTAAAGAAAACAGCTTCCATGGACGTGGGGCAAGTTGGTTTCCACAATTCGAAGATGGTGAGCTACTTTGTTTTCTGGTTTAGGTGCATATGTAATTTATAGCTTTCAGACTTTGAATTGCTTTTTGGGTTGAGCAAACTTGTAGAGATATAGATGTTTGTCTGATTTTGATGCCTAATATAGGTTCGAACTGTGAGAGTGGAGAAGCGGATAAATGAGGTAGTTAATAGATTGAACAAAACAAAAGTTGAAAGAAAGCCTGATTTGAAAGGTAAATACCGCGCTCAGCTTCATTTTTGAAAAACTTTTATTGTAATTGCTTCCATGATCCAATTTTAAAGGAATTCTTGTGCAAATTCTGTTTCCTATAATGTCCGTAGATTTGCTAGTTTCTATTATTTGCTCTATTTAAACAATAATATTCTGTTATTCCATGATGATGGTGCTCATGGTCACTTCTTTATGGTGTATGGCAGCTGAGCGAGAAACAGCCAATGCTGCAGAAAGAGCTGAGAGAAAACTTCAGCTGAGGGATAAGGTGTGTTACATATTATTCAATTATTTTTCCCCATTTTGTTGCCAGAGAATTAATAAGATCAAGATATATTTTAATTCATGAGCTACTATTATGTACATGTCATGATAACAATTATCTGGATAGATTATAGAAGGAACTGGTTTGGGATCTCTTATGAGTATTTAAATGAATTTAAAGGCCCTTTTGTTGACTATGATTTTAAACATCAATTTGTAGGAAATCTGCCAAACCTATATAGTTCTTTTAGCTTACGTAATTGGTAATTCTCACTAATTATTCATGCTGACAGCGGCTTGTTCTTGACACTGATTAACATGTCCAATTTGCACAGTTGGTCTCCAACTTGCTACCCACAATTTTGGGCTGGTAATCCTGGTATCAGATCTTTGGATGCCTGATTCTCTGGCATATTGCCAAAGAAAACTTTTGGGTTACTTGAAAATTTCATAGAAATGAACTTTGAATTCCAATTGAGAGTCCATGCATTTCCTTCGATCTCAAACATGAACGCTAGATATCGTGTTAATTCACCTTTCTCATTTTTTTCTGCATCCTTGATTATCAATATTTGGGGCACTTGATGTTGTGAGGGCTAAAAGTTCTATGTGCAAACTATGTACTCTTCTTTATTTAATTTGACCTTTTTGTGTCGTTCTTGTTTTGTCTTCCTTTATCTTGCTAGATGATCAGGATGAGAAAAATCTATCCATTAGGGTAATTTCCAGGAAAGATGCTAAGAAAATTTTAAGTGAGCAGATCATATTACATATATAATGTCAATGTAACTGACAAGTTCCCATTTTTTCTGTTTTGTTGCTGCTTTCTGTAATTTGCCAAGCAACACACCAAATGTGATAAGTTTATATCAACTGCTGTTCCTGCTATTTTATCATAATTATGCATGCTACAAGTTCTTAATGATGCAACTTTATGGTCATTTTCTTGAACTCTAGTCACTGAATCAATGATGTTAAACTTGTCTATTTTTCTTAGCTTCCATCTCGTTCATAGCAGAACTGGTGTTACCTTTTACATTTATGTAGATTAGGTTTGTTTAAATATTGAAAGATAGTTCTTGGGGTACCACCTTTTGAGTTATTGGCGTTTGGTTAGAGCTATATGTCAAATAGAATCTTGCTTCCTTTGTACAAGGTACAGCTGTTGTCAGTGGATGCTTAAATTCAAATTAAAACGTCTTTCTGTATCTCTCTCTTACAGAAACGGCGCGAGGAGATGGATAGGCTTGAAAAGGAGAAACAAGCAGAGGTAAGGAGCTACAAAGGATTGATGGTAGCGGAGAAGATGACATCCAACAAACAGATTGCATCGGAAAACAAGTCCTTGCAGGAACTGGAAGAGGACTTCATGTAGACGTGATTATTTAACTGTTCGGTAAGAGTGAATCCGCTGTTCAGTTTGTGATACTAGGCCTGGAGTTATTTCCCATCATGAATAAGTACACCGCAGTCTTGCCTGCGTAGCCCAAAGAAGAAGGGAAACTTAGGGGAGTGAGGTGGGGGAGATGAACTTTCCTTTTAGTGACCATATTGTGTTGTACTCTGATGATGATAAACATGATGTGAACCTTTATTCGTGGTTAAATGGGTAATTAACTTCTTTGTTGTCGGTATTTATAATCAAATTGATCTCGCTATATAATTATTCTTTTGTGATAATTTTTGTGATGTCTAGCATTATTCATTTACTATAT